>VDFB02352156.1:0-64576 GCA_007258455.2 Sequoia sempervirens | reverse complement strand
ATATGATAATGGTTAAGGTTTAATTAGTGATATGATAACAGATAGGGTTTAATTTAGGTTAGAGTTAGAGTGTAATTAGGATTTGGGTTTGGGTTCAATTATGGTTGAGGGTTCAAGTAGGATAAGGATTAGGGTTAGAGTGAAATTATGATTAGAGTTTGGGTTCAATTAGGGTTACAAAATATATCTTTTATGTTAGTTGTAGGGTTAGGGTTAAATTAGCATTAGGTTAGAATTAGGTTTAACGTTAGAATTATGGTTAAGGTTCACTTAGGGTTAGGGTTCCATTGTAGTATGGTTAGGGTTATGATTTAATTAGGATCAAGGTTCAATTATGGTTAAGGTTAGGGATAAGGTATAATTAGCATTAGGGTCAGCGTTAGAGTTAGGGTATAATTAGGGTTAAGGTTAGGGATAAGGTATAATTAGGGTTAGGGTTAGGGTTGATGGTTAGGGTTAGTGAAAGAAAATGGGGTTAGCAATAGGCTTATGGTTAAGGTTAGGGCTAGCATTAGTGTTAGGTTCTGAGTTATATCTATGGTTACGATTAGGGTTAGGGTTAGCATTAGTGTTAGGGTTAGGTTAGGTTAGAGTTAGAGTGTAATTAGGATTAAGGATTAGGTTCAATTATGGTTAAGGTTTCAACTATAATAAGGATTAGGTAAGAGTGTAATTACGATTAGAGTTTGGGTTCAATTAGGGTTACAAGATAAATCTTTTAGGTTAGTTGTAGGGTTAGGGTTAAATTATCATTAGGTTAGAATTAGGTTTAGCGTTAGGATTATGGTTAAGGTTCACTTAGGGTTATGGTTAGGGTTGATGGTTAGGGTTAGTGAAATAAATTGGGTTAGCAATAGTCTTATGGTTAAGGTTAAGGCTAGCATTAGTGTTAGGGCCTGAGTTATATTTATGGTTACAGTTAGAGTTAGAGTTAGCATTAGGTTTAGGGTTAGGGTTAGCATTAGTGTTAGGGTTAAGGTTGGGGTTAGGGTTAGGGTTCTATGATAAATCTTAGGGTTAAGGATAAAATAATGATAATCCTATTCCTAATGCTAATCCTACCCTAATCCTAAACTATTCTCCATGCTAACCCTAACCCTAATTTTGATGCAAACCCTAACCCTCATCCTAATGTTAACCATATTTCTAAACCTAACTATATCTCTACCCTAACCATAAGCTTAACTATATCTCTAGCCATAATCCTAACCTAAACCCTAAACCTAACTATATCTCTTAACCCCAACCTAACCATAATCCTAACCCTAAACTTGATCCAAAACATAACTATAACCCTAATCTTGATAACCTTAACTCCAATTATTACCCCAACCCTAACTATATCTATTAACCCTAAACTTGACCCTAAACCTAATTGTAACCCTAATCTTCATGCTAACCCGAACCCTAATCCTAAGCTAATCTTGATGATAACTCTAACCCTAATTTTGATGCAAACCCTATCTCCCATCCTAATATTAACCCTAACCCCAATCCTAACTATATATTAACTTTATCCTTGACCCTAACTATATCTCTACTCCTAACCCTAACCTTAACTATATATCTCTTAACCTTAACCCTAACCCTAATCCTATCTAAATATTTTTTTAATAATCTTAACTAAATATTGATGATATAATATGTTTTATTATAATATTATAAATATACTAAAAATGTATTTATATATTTTAACTTAACATTTAAATATTAAATTATATATATTATTTTTTAAAATTGAATTACAAATATTATAATATCATATTATAAATATATATTATTAGGGTATGTGTAGGATCATGATGGGCCAAACAGTGGCAATATGATAGATATGTGGCTGGTGACCTTTTTTAACCCAAATTTGATGAAACAAAAGGGTTTTAAAGAAGATTCTCAGCTTCCACCAATATAAATTATGCTTTACTTTGAATTTAATAAGTAATTATTATTCATTTTCATTTGAATTATGACTAAAGTCTCATTGATAGGTTGATTGAAAAACATCTATTCCTTCCAAATAGTATCACATTTTGAATCCAAAACATGCATCACATTCTATGCTTTGTACTATAGGATAAAAAAATTAAAAAAAAATTGAATTTCATGAATTTTGACCAAGTTAAAGTGGTCGATACATAATGAAGCTTTTTATATTTTAAAAGTTGTAATAAAAATTCATAATTAATTATATACTTGGAAAAAAATTACAAAAAAAATATGCATCACATTAGGACATGAGTCCTCTTAATTTATATCTAAAATCTTATTAAAAATATTATTATTTTATTGTGGCTATGGTTAGACATACACTCATTTCTTATTTTTCCTTGAAATTTAAGTACTAATGCATTGAAATTTCAAATTTTCACTGGAAATGATTTTTTTTTAAAACCTAGTAGTTTAGAAACTACATTCAATTTGCTATAGATTCTATTCTTACATATTTTTGAAATAATATAGATAAATTATTCAAATTTTTATGTCAAGTTACGTAACTCTGAATTTTTTGAATTTTTTGCCACCTAAGGGCCTATTTTTTCCATGATGATCCTGCACATACCCATTATAATAATTTAATATATAAAATATATAAATATAAAAATAATTTATTTAAGATATTACATCTTGTGTCGCACTGCTACTAGTATATATATATATTTAATATTATATATAAAATACACCAGAGATATCCTTCTTGAGGCGCCTATTGCACTTTTATGTGAGAAATTGATTTAAAAAATAGGCGCCTCAAGAAGGATATCTCTTGGCGTATTTTATATATATTATTAAATATATATATATATATGCTAGTTTAATAAATGTTTTATATTTTGTAGAGGGACAAATTTGCATGACCATAGATCAATTATCATTTGATCTCAACTGTTCCCCACCATCCTATGATGACCCCACCACACTGTTTTGGTTGATCATGATATCATAGGTGAGCACCACGTGTCTCATTTAATGAAGCCGAAGAGATGATAGAAATACTTTGATACATTTATTTGGTTTTAATACATTATGCAGCGGGTTACTAAAGCATTTATGAGATGCATGTGTTTCAAATCAATGCAGATGTTATAATCTCGGTAGGAAAGGTGCTTGATGGTTAATGACAAATTTGGCGACTGTATTGAACAAACAGGATTACCGATGGTTGAGATCCACGATTTCCTGCCATAGCGTGATCAAAATTTGTGAGGTCTTTATCGATTGCGATATCGTGGGCGAGTGCCACATGGATTTCCTTGGAAACGCATTGTATGGTGGGCCCTTATTGCCATGATGGAGATCATGTCAGTTTGTTTTGAAGGCAGTCATTCGATCATCTAACCAAATTGAAGGATCGACAGTAGTATTTGAATCTACATCAAATGTGATTACAAAGTTCTATTCTGTAATTTCATATTTTTGTTTAGCCCTCCTAGAGAACTAAAAACTGAAGATTACAGCTACCCTCCTAGAGAACTAAGTGTTGAAGAGAGTCAAGGTACAGACACCAGATAGATGGCATATAGGTCATTTGTAGCAGACAATGAATTTTGATATACAAAGACTCATCTATGCATGTATTTTGATGGAGTAAATGAAGATATCTAAGTTGCGGATTAAGATTTTGGTATCAGTTGTTTGTTAAATTTATGCAATTATTTGATTGTCTCCATTCTGATGCTTCTCTTTTATTTACATTGATATGACAAGTTTATATTCAGTTTATCATTGTACATTTGCTATATATGTGTGATCTGGTTATTCAGTTCTCTAAAGTAGGGATTAAAATCTTTTAATCAATCACAGCAATTTGGAAGTGTTACTTGGATTAATAAGAAGAACCACATAACTAGAATTGGCATTCTATCTCAAGAAGAGTTTTTCAATTATTCACTTGCACGTTTACACAAGTTGTAAACAATTTTTGTGCCTAACAATTTGAATTATTGTCATTATTGAAATCCACATTTGTAGATATTCAGATATTCATTAGACTCCATATACCCAATAAGGCACTGGTCTCCCCTTGTATTCTTTTATAATTTTCATTATTCTTATTTATTTTACACTTACATTTACAAATACACATGCATATGCATTTATTGTTTTCATTTATTTCTCATGTAGTTTAATAGTTTGATCAATTTCATATTAAATATGTTGAAGACTTTAGAATTTCAATTACATTAATTTATGGATATGTTGTATCTATAACACTACAAAACCATATGCTCTTTGCATTTACACTTGCATTTAGAAATACACATTTATATACATAGATATAGATTTTTAACGATATGTTGCATTTATTGTTCCAGGAGAGCATCCAAGAATACAGATTCACATTTACATTTAAAAATACATATACATACATACATACATACATGTATATATCGACACACACACACACACATATATATAATATATATATATATATATATATATATATATATATATATATATATATATATATATATATATATATATATATATATATCTGTGTGTGCGTGTGTGTGTGTGTGTAATTATATAATGTATATTCAGTGTTTAGAAACAACCCATTAGGTCTACACATGGATAAAAATTCATAAAATTAGATCTCCCATACATATTTTGTTGAAACCTAGGCTTGAACCTCTTATTTCACATGCTTTTCTTCACATAACTCTTGAGGATTGTAGCAGCTATACCTTCTTTATTTCTCATCCTACGCCCTATTCATGCATCCTAAAATTACAACAATACCCATGGGGCCTCTTACACAAGCTACAGTAATCACAAAAAGTGTAAGAGCCCCTTTATATCATGTTTGGGCTACAAAACCCTCAAAAATAGAGTAACCGAGTTGTATGCAAAGAAATGAATCTTTCTAACTCAAATCAACGCCTTAAGCCCTCAAATCAGATTCAAATCAAAGCTAACACATATCTTCATGACCTGGAATTGATTTCACATCAAAATATGGCTGCATGTGACCGTATAGTGCTACATAACAAGAAAAATATAGAAATTTTGAAGAAAAACATAGATTTTTGAATGTCAAGAGCTTATATTTTAAATCCTCAACCATCAACAACCATTACAATGATCACTTTATGCCTTTTAAAGGCATTTACACATCAACCACTAAACAACCACCTCTACAACTAACTTTTTAATCTTTTATGATCACATGAAATATAAAACACACTAATTTCAAGGTTGTTAACATCACTACTGAAATGTTTTAATTTTTGACCTTTCAAAGCATTAAAATTACATCATTAAATTAATTATGTAATGGCATAAAAATTAAAAACATCATGAATTAATTATGTAACCACATAATTCAAATATAATTCTATCAAGAAATTAATATCAAATAGATAATATAATCACATAACTCATATATTTCAATGTCATTGATCTTCTTCTTCATCCAACTCTTTGTCTATATCATCCGATCCAGATTCGACATTGTAAGGATTGGTCATATCATCATCATCATCGATATCAATTTCGATAATGTCATCATCCACACAGATATCATCTTCATGAACATTAACTCCTACATCATCATGATCTAGTTCCTCCTCTTCAACTAACTATTGATCTTGATCATCATCTACATCATCTTCTAGTTCTTCAGTATCTTCTTCTTCCACGACATTATACTTTATCATCCTTCCTCTTGGATCATGTCCATAACAATGACCAACCCGGTTTACCTGGAAGCTCTGAGTAAAATACCTGCTCACATTAGCTTGGAAGAACATAGGGCTCATTTCCAACTCACTCGATTGACCTTGTATTAACCATGGTAAATCCATTATCATGTTCAATAACAGCTTCTCTCAAAGATCATTTTCATTCAATTGTAGTATAAAATTATAGAAATGAATGTAATTAACTTTCAAGGACTTAAAGTCACACTTCAAGATATCATCCAAAAATCCCATAAGATTTCCATTTTCAAGACTTTGATGTATGTCGCCTGTATTTAAACATTAGTCACCTAAAATATTGTAGTTATACCAGAATCATAAGTTTTCTTCATGTCATCCAATATTTTGATTTGAAATTTATGACCATTGCACCACATAGCCTTGTGGTGTTTCGCGTGCAATATGTCAAACATGTAAAAATAATTGCAATATTGTCAATTGATAAACATATTTATTCTTTGCCGAATGTATGCAAAGAAAAAAATCTCAAGATATATATACATCAATATACTTGAAAATAATTAAATAATATGGGTGATTAATATATTTATACGTACCTGTTTATCTCTTAAACCATATGCTATATCAATTTCCTTTTGTGTAACATTGGAATCTCCATTACGATGAGCTTCTTTAACCAATGAAGCCACACCTTCCCATGTTAATGCATCTACTCAGATTGTCGACATCAGTTCAATCCATACTCCATTATCCAATCAAGCATTTTGGCGACGCATAAACGTAGTGCATCCCACTCTCAACCAATTATATCAAAAAATTAAAATTTACAAATCCACGATAAAATTGGGCTAAAATACCACAGTATACGACCTTAATTTATAATTGATGTATATTGAATATTAAAAAATAAATAAGTACAATATACATAAAAACCATACGTAAAATGTATTCCAATTAATCTCCATGACCATCTTATAATTACCTCTCACTTTCCTCAATCTACCTTTCCCCATTAGGTACTCCCCTTTGAATTTGTTAATGGAGTTGGGATCCCAAATGCGATCTACATGGATCTTTGCTGCAAACTTAAGAATATATTCACTAATGTACACCACGGTCTAGTATACCATATATCCCTCCACCATAGAACCCTCAGGATGTGCTATTTGTCTAACCAAATCCTTCAAAAATTTCAAGTTCCTCTCAACCATCCACATCAGACCTCAGGTGTGTGTCCATACACCAATCTCCTCAACTGTATGATGAGTGTTCTTTCAGGCATTTAAAACGCCAAAATGTAAAATTTTCGCTTCACATTAGATGAGGAATTTTTCTCTTCCAATAATTTATATCTTCTTTATGGATTTCTTTAGATGATAGTCATCTACAAGTGATTCAAAGCGCAAATATATTAACGAGATTTAACAAAAATATATTGTATATTACATAATAAGTAAAACAAATGGAAATTATAAGATGTAATACAATGAATTGAACAAATATCACATTTCACTCATGTATTTTCCAACATCATATATAACTTGTTTTGACATTGTTGTCGTGTTTCTTGTTCAGAGAGATAGAGGTAGAACATACTACAACAATTATAAAATGATCTTTTCATTATTTTTCCAAAAGTAGTAAACATAATACACTGAAAAGTACATGCATTATACAAGTGTATATAATATACTAGAATAATTACCTTAATGAAGGTATGCCATCATACATTTTCATCCCCGGCCCAAATTCACCTTTCTTTGTTATTATATTGTTTATGTTCAGCAAATAATGGGAATTCAAATTTTTGTATGACTTCTTTTATAGCATTGCTTTGTTGCTCTGTTAATAACCAAGAAGGGCACTTATATTAATTTTGTCTCCATCGCTATTTAATTGAATGACATTTTTCATTGCATGATTGGCTTCCTGAATGTCACTACAAATTTTGACAATTTTTTCTTTGTCATGCCTTTCATCCAATATTTTCCATAACTTTTCTATTATATTCTTTTGATATGCATTGTATCAAACAAATGCACAATTTGTAGCTGCTCATAGTAGGGCAACCTACTAAATTGTCTGGGATAACTTTTCAATCCTTGTGGAAGCTGGCCATTAATGCCTTGACGACCTTCATGAAGCATATAAGTTAAACAAATTAACAACGACAATCATTGTCAATTACAACATGAGTAAACACAACACAATATAAAAATATAAATTCAAAACATATCATATATGATAGATAAACAATTTGATTCGATGTATAACCTTGACGAATTCTATTATATTCCAACTTCCATAGGCGGTGTCATTCTTCGTGGTTTTGATGTAGTCTCTTCTTTCCCATTGAAAAGATGTTTTTCAGTAGTTTCGATACTTATGATTTCTATGGAGGAAGTGCCTATACTCATCAAACACCTAATTTCCTAAACTTGTTGAACGATGAGATTTCATCTTTGGACCACAAATTGGACATGCAAATTTTTCCTTTGTTTGAAGACCTGCAAGATCATATATAATTGGACTAAATATGTCAATTTTTCTAATTATATATAATGAATAGATTATTTTAAAAATATGCATGATATCTACTTCATAAAATTAAATATTGTTAAAGTGCAATCAAACGTTATAACATACCACAAAAATGTGTTAGCCCTGAGCATCATGAATTGTCCATACAAGCATTGCATGGAATTGAAATTGTCTTTGTCCTATTGGTCTAGAGACGTCATACATAGTGATGCCATTCCATAACTTTAGTAACTCATCGATAAGAGGCTCGATATATACATTCATATCTTTAACTTGGTACTTACCTAGTTGAATGAACATAAACATTACATAATTATTATAACCATTTTACTACAATATATATAAATTAATGTACATGACTATTGAATAAAAAAAATATAAGTCATTATGCAACAAATAAGACAAATGAGATGCTACTATGTTAAATAAAATGGATGTAAGTAAATACCTGGAACAATCATTGACAACATTATGTGCTCCCTCTTTATTGACATCCATGGAGGAATGTTATTGTTGATAACAAAAATAGGCCAAATGGATTGACACCGTCCGCTCCCAATGAAAGCCTAAGATTACGAGGTTCTTCTTTAAAGAGATATATAAGGTTTGATTTAAGCACATATACCATCAAATTGTAAGCATTACAAAAAGAGTGTACTTATTAATCCCATTGAACTACATAAATCCATGTATGGTAAATAGATAATTATTATAATGCTTGTAATATTTTAAAATGCCACATTATCAAATGTTGATGTTAAAATCATGTTAGTAAGTGTGATAAAATAAAAACTATACAAAAATAAATATTTTCCAAGAGAAATACATGTAGGTGGAGCCCAAGATCACCGTTTGCAGGATAAACTTCCACAGAAAAAGAGAGAAGCAATGCACGCTATTTCACTAGAGAAGAGGAAATGACATATGAGATTTGATTAATTTACACAATGTTACATCCTTTTAAAGGCATAAACTATATGTTGACCCATGTAAAACTACCCGATACAGGAAAGAAACCACCTAAATTAATAAAATTATTATGCCTAAGTTAACCTAAGCCTAAGGTAAATATAATTTACTCTAACACCCCCTTAAGTGCAACTTGGGGAGAATTATTATGCAAAAATGAAGATGCAATATGGGTCCTAGCCACACAACCATGTTAGGTACCCATTTACAATGTAAAAAATAAATCTCTCACAACTAAAGAAAAGGAGAAAAAACCTATGGGAAAAAACCCCTCTCCAAAAGAGAGAAAAGAAAACAAAAATGATGCATGGATGGAGGACTCAATCACACCCCCCAAGAACTACATACATCATGTATATACAATCAACATCCCCCCATAAGAGGGGAAAAGAGAGACTATATAGCCCCCCCACAATGTGTAATCACCTGTAAAAATGGTAAGTGTCTAAAGAAGAAACATGATCCAATGTTGACAAACAGCTTGTCACCCATAAGAAAAAACCAAATAAAAATGCAAGTATGCTCCCCATTCCAAATAGGAATTGAAAGAAAGAAGCATGTAAATGTATGATGGTGTCTCTAAAATCTGCTCATGTGTCGCCAAGACCTTGGAAAATGATGCCACAAACCAATTAGGAACATGCCCAATCACAACAAAAGCTAACAAATAAGGTAGCATTGGAAACTAATCCTAAACACTCTCTAGAGAATGAGATGGGGTGACAACAGTTGTAACACAACTATCATCAAATAGGAGGGATATACCCTCAAATGTTTCCTCCAAGTCAAAAATGTGAGATTCCACGAACAATGAACAAATGTCCGACAAATAAGAATCCCAATCAGGAAGACAATGAGATAATGGTTGTGATGACTCACTGGATGTGCTCAATGAATCATCAACACAAAATGAATGATCCTGCTAAACATCTAAAGAACCCTCGTCATCCTCATCTAAAGATTCAAAGTATTCCAACACTTCAAACTCCTACATAGTAGCATGATCATAAGGTATCCTATCTGAAAAATGAAGAGGAACTAGACAATATGAAACAGGATCATCTAGGAATGGTTGAGTATCAGGATCTCCATGTATTTCCCAGATTTTATTCCAAAGAGTATATGGAGACTCAAAATTATCAATAGCATCCAAAGTGGAATCATCAATATGCATTGTAATAACTCCTAGGAAATAATCCCTTTTGCAATTCCATGCAAATTCTTACTATCAGTACGAGGAAGGGGAATAAGACCATACAAATATGGAAACAAATGAAGCCATCTCAAGTGCTTCAATAGACCATCTCTCCATTGTGTATAGTTTCCCCTTTTGAACATAATCACAACAAGATGCAATGAAAACCTCATAACTACATGAGAAATCTCCAAAAAAAATACAAAGACAGTAACCTTCAACAACAAATAGAAACTCCCAAATACTACAAATGAAGTGAAACCAAGATCGAACTTCAATGGATTAAAAGTACTACCAACAAAAAAATATGAGAGAAATTCCTCAACCACTGCAAAGGTGATGAAAATACCTTTCTATTGTTATGTGGTTTGTGAAAAACGACCTTTGTTTGCAAAAGATATGCAAAAATGAAAAAAAGGCCTATAGAGGCACTTTTAGAATCTTCTGGAGCTCTCGATCACACCATACGACCACCAAATGCACAGGGGCTAAAAAATTTGGTTAAACCTCGCTAAACACCAAGCAACCTCCACCAATCTCCAATTCATTTCACTAAGAAAGCATTCCAAGAATGGATCCACAAGCTTCCCACAATCATCTCACAAGAAAAACATGAGTGTCAGAATATAAAAATAGAAAAAAGGCTACTATGGGGTAAATGTGGGATTAAAGATCCCAAATCGCACTTCAAAAAGGCTGCAAATGGGCCCACCTCTAATGAACCCTAGCAAATATTTGATGGAAAATTTTAGAAAAACTAAAGTCTGTTGCAAAATGGGCCAATCAAGATCCTCCCAAATCTTCCTACCTCTAATCTACACAGCCCCTGTAAAAAATGAATGGCCTCTAGTGAATCGGCCTCCAGGAAAAAGATTTCAACACAGTTTGCAAATCAAGCCTTCTCTTCACAAAAAATCAGCCATCAAAAGTTGTGCCCTTCTCAAATTTGAATCGCTACCTCCAGCAATAAAAAAAATGCTTCCAAAAAAAGGATAATCTCGACCACAAACTAATTCACACGCCCTCCAAAATAGAAACGCCAAATTTTGATGGGTATTGATGGAGAACACCTCACACCAAGTTGAATTGTGCCTCTAGTCTAACATTATCAATTTGAAATTACGGCCTTCACACAGAAATAGGATCCAATAACAGACATGGCCTGTTTCAAATAGATGGCAGCCTGTTAAAGGCTTGAATTACCCCCCCGATAAAAATGAACCTCTCTTCACATAGAAATCATGTAATGCCACCAATGGCATTTGAAGGTTTTTTAAACAAGCCGATCACTCTACAAAAAATATCAGGCTTCCCTCCTATGTGTGGGTCTTCAAACTCATTGTTGTCAGACCCAAAAAAGAATGCCTCTTACAACCACCTTGCAAATGGTATTCAAAAAAATGTACTCCAGTGCAAATCACGGCAGGAAGAGGTGAGAATGCCTCCAACAGAAAATTGAAGGCTCCAGTGAAGAAAAAATGCCTAAGGACAAAAAAAAAATGAGCCTCTTCAAGTTTCAGCGCCTCAAGTGAGTGGAATTTGCCTACAGTTTCACAAAATGCAGCCACCCAATGGATTGCAACCTCTCCAATTTTAAATCATTCCCAACAAAATCTGTAAATAGGCAATTTTTAAATTTTAAAAATTTCAAATGCCAAAACAAATAGATCTCAAAACTCTCTCCAACCAAAACTCTCACAGGAATGGTTGCAAAACAGTTTGCTTTGATACCATATAGGTGGAGCCCAAGATCACCATTTGCAGGATAAAGTTCCACATAAAAAGAGAGAAGCAATGCACACTATTTCACCAGAGAAGAGAAATGACAAATGAGATCTGATTAATTTACACAATGTTACAGCCTTTTAAAGGCATAAATTATATGGCGGGTGTAAAACTACCCGATACGAGTAAGAAACCACCCAAATTAATAAAATTATTATGCCTAAGTTAACTTAATCCTAAGGTAAATATAATTTACTCTAACAATACAAACAACACAGATACAGGTTAGTGCAGGATCATGGGGGTCCAAACTAGGCCCTTAAATGGCAATGAAGGTTCAGAAAAATAGAAGTAGGCAACTTTACATAAAAAGTTGAATAGGTTATTAACATAATTTGAAAAATATGTAAGAGCATAATTTATATAAAATTGAATGTAGTTTCTAAAAAACTAGTCCTTTTTTAAAAAAAGGTAAATTTATTTGGTGAAAATTTGAAATTTCAATGCAGTAGTACTAAATTTTCAGGAAAAAAATAAAAAGCAGGTGTATGTCTGACCAACCTAAGTACAAGAAAAAAAAAATATTGAAACTTTTAGTATAAGTAGAGGACACATGCTTTGGATGTGTAGCATTTTCTTTTGTAATTTTTTTGCAAGTAAATAATTAGTTATGATTTTTTTATTATAATTTTTTTAAAATATTAAAACTTGTTTGTCTGACCACCATAACTTGGTCAAAAATTTATGAAATTCTTTTTTTTTATCCTATAGTATGGGAAGCATAGAACATGTTACATCTTTCAAATTTGAAAAATGTGAAATCATTTGAGAATTATAGATATTTTTCAATCATCCTATCGATCAGGACTTTAGTCATAATGCATGTAGAAAATCAATAATAATTATCTATTAAATTCAAAATAAGGCATATCTTATATTCATGGAAATCTAAAAATTTACTCAATAAATCATTTTTATTTCATCACATTCAAATGAAAAAGGTCATAGCCACTTTTTTGTCATTGTAGTGTAGGAAAATGTATCCCTCTACATTTTCACACTTGTTTGGGCCCTTGTGAACTAAATGGACTTAATTGTGCCTTATTTAGGGTGTTGTAAAGTGTTTACTTACACTTTCACACTAATTTAGGGTTTTATTAATCAATTGGGATTCTTTATGCCTTATTTGGCCTTATTTTGTACCCACAAGCCTTAATTAATGCATCTTTCAGAGGAGAATCCTGACATATATCAAGTGACCAATCAAAATTTAATGATTATTGATTGTATGGCCCATATTTAGTGATATGGGACTCATACACCACCTTAGGTGTATGGGTCCCACCTAGGTTTTGAGGCCCTAATTTGTATTTCACATTAAACTAAGCCTTTCTTGAAAAATGTGTCACAATCTTAGCCTAATGGGACTCATATGCCCCAACTGGCGTATGAGTCACGCTTAGATTAGACCTAATTTTAATTTAAATTCTTGAAGGGATTTTGTTCTCCTAGATCTAATGTCAGCTTGTAGTGTTGTAATTTTGGGAAATTTGGCATAAACAAGTATAAATACAAGGTTATTTCACTCATTTTCTCCTAATAAGCAATCAAGTGACCTAACAAGCTTACAAGTCATCAAGTTATCATAAGAGCACTTACAACAAGAGTTTAAAAGAGCATTCAAGAGTGATTATCAAGCACTTTGGAGTATTATTCATGTATCAAGCATCATGCCAAAGTCATCATGCATCATGTTTGTTTTTTAGCTAAAATTTGTGATGTTGAGTTTTATGATTCAAGCAAGCATTCAAATCAAGATCCATATCATTCAAGCAAAATTCAAGATCTACATCCATTGTAGCCATTACATACAAGATTGTAGCCTTTTGTTCCTAGGGTTTGGTGAGTTACAACATATCATTTTTTCATTCATCATTCCTCCTTTCTATTTCATTTCATTTCAAGGTTTGATTACCAAAATGAGGTTTGACCAAGGAAAACCCCTATCCACTAAAAATGACATTTTTCCCTCTCTTTAGTGTGTGATTGGAAAATTTAGGTTGAAGAAACATTGAAGCACAAGATTGGAAGAAGTTTTCAAGTTTGCAAACTTATCAAAGTTGCTACCTTGTTTAGAAGATCACTAAAAGACACCTACAGAGCATAATTTAGCATTTCAAATCTAGAAATTAGGTTGAGGAAGAGCAGAGATAGGAGAGAAAATTTAGATCTTGACCTTTTGAAAAAGTTGAGTAGGACTGATACGCCACTTTTGGCATATGAGTCCTAGTATAGGGATTTTTCTAGATTTCAAGAGTTCCAGACTTGTCACTGCCAGATTTTTGTTCCTACCCAGAAACCCTAATCTAGGACTAAATCACCCAGCCTAGTGTATGAGTCCTACTGTGCATTAAGATCAGCATTTCATACCTTAATCTGAGCCTCTACAAGTTTCTAGGTCCACCTCTATGTCTTTTCAATTTACTATTATGATTTGCATTCATTTCTAGGTTATTCATTTGAGTTTAAACATAACATTAGGTTTTGTCATTAGATCTTGCATGTTACTAGTCTTTCCAAGCCCTAGCTTGGTGGTGAACCCCCTTTTATTCTTTAATATACCCTAGGACAACCTTTAGTAGATCTCTTTCCCTCATTCCATCATTGGATTAAGATCTCTAGGGTTTCCTTGAGTGAAACTAAGTGAAATAGGCCCATATCCCTTATGTTCCATCTCCTAAAAGGTGGAGCACCCTATTTCCTTATTTTCATTTTGGTGAACCTACCCTTTAGAACATTTCATTTTCTGATTTGGACTACATCATATTCCTAGATCTAGCTTGCAATAACTTTGCATTAGGTCCTACATTAGTTAATTTGCATCTAGGGTTTCAAAATATTGCATTAGTGAAGTGCATATAGGTTGCATTTTTTCATCTTACATCATTGAATTTCATCTGAACACTGTAATTACACCTAGTTTAGATGTCATACAAACCAAAAAACATAACAATCACTTAGAATTTTATAAAATTTGTGTGAAAACCCTAATCTGGGACTCATACGCCCCTCGAGGAAATTTAGTCCTAGTACAAGTGATTTTGCATGATTTCTAGGTATTTTGTGTCGACTATTTATCAACATTTGAATACTTCAAAAATCCTAACTGGGACTCATACACCCCTCTAGGTGATTCAGTCTCGTTTCAGATTTTAAACTACATTTTCCAGCATTAAATTCTCTAATTTTGTGTTATTGTTTACTATTGTTAGTTATCTGTTTCAGTTTGCAAAATTTATGTTTCATTCATTTCATTGCACCTAGCTTAATCTCAATTGAATTGGAATTAGAGCATAGATTTTATCTTGTGTTCACTACATCTTGAATTTCCTTGCTTGTCCCTTGTATGAGCTTTACAACTGGTGTCCTATTGCTAATACTATATAGTGAGACGAAGTCTAAGAATCATGTCATCCCACGATAGGTAATTTATTTGTGCATCTTGAGTTATCTATCTCTTTCGCTACTAGTGTTGACACTAGTTCACTAGGTATGGACCATACCCTTAACAACTCTTTGCCTTCAAGTAGTGTGACAAGCATTGAGACAATGGTTGTTAGTATTTTTCAAGAAAACATAATCCAAATCCATGAAGACCTAGCCAACATACAAAATAAAATAAGTACTAAAAAAATTCCAATCAACATTATCCCTACCATAGATAACATACATTGCATGATTGAAAGCAAAGATGGAGTTGACCTTGTGTGTAACATAGTTTAGATCTTTGGAAAACATCTTACCTCAATCACTAATTGTGCTTTACCTTCGAACAATGTCCCAAGCCAAGGAGGAATTCACATTCCTCCTCCCACAATAATTGCCTCTATTCCTAATTATACCAACCCTCATGTTACCACAACAATGCAACCTACCAGTAATATCAATCCTTCCTTGGGTATTTCTGCTAGCATTCCTAGTACCTTTATGGCATTGCACGTCATATCTCCTACCACTTTACCTCCCATAATCATTTTTTTCACTCCTCTCTCGAACACATAGACACCTCCATCTCAAAATACAACCAATCACACCATCATAAATCAACTTTTGCAAACCATTTCATCCCTTCAAAAGCAAGTTCCCACCATAAACCAAAATCAAAATGGCCAACCTACATACAATGTCAAAAGCAATCCCTTATCCTTGGAGATATTAAGAACACTGATACCACTATAGAAGAGGGGGATTCACTACTCACGAGTTCTCTTCATTCAGAGAGCCTCATGGGGTGAACTGCCTAATCTACCTTAGGAACAGCAGCGAGAGTTACAGAATTTGAAAGAGCAAGTCACAGAGATTTTCTAAACAAACTGACAAGCTCTCAGCCAAAGGATGTTAGCGCAAAATATAGATGAAAGTGTGGCATGCTGGCATCCCAGAGGTGCATTGGCGTCTCGTACAGACTAGAAAGTGAGAATGTCACAGAAAATAGCAAAGTGAATGCTTCTACTCTAATTATTAAGAAATTATAGAATGTGATAAAGTAGTATAAAGTGATAGAGATGAAAATAAAGCAAGGTAAATGATAAACATAAAGAGGAGAAAGGAAAGAAATACTTACAACCATGCAAGTGATAAATCCTCTAGCACGTGAATGTCTTCAAAACCTGCATGTGTGGTATCTGGAGAAAGTGTTGGGGTTGTATAGGGGTTTTCCTTCGTCAAACCCCTGTTTTGGTGTTCCCACCTCCACAGACAACCAAAAGATAGAGAGAAATGGACTGAAATAGATAAAGTACATGGTGAAATCAAAACCCAATCAAGAGTAGAACTCGCACCACAAAGTGTAAGTGATAAAAGCAAACCCTGCTCAAGGAGAACATGTATCACAAAAGAGGTGATAAAAGAAATCCCCGCTCAAGGAGGAGAACCCATATCACAAAGTAAGTATGCAGTAGATAAGGGATATGAAATCCCCAAGATGCTCGCAAGCATGAAGCAAGGGAAATAAAGTTGCAAAGAGTGTTGCTAAGAGAGCTTGAGAGAGCTTGAAGCTGCTACAACAAGTTATATGAAGTTATGCAAGAAAAAGTTGAAGTGTAGAAGGCTAAATCCAAAGTTGGAGTGAAGCTGGAATTAGAAGAATGGAGCTATGAAATGGAGGAAGATTTGCAAATGAAGTGAAAATACCTCTTTTAAAGAGAGAAAGGAAGCAAAAGGAAGCTTCCTAGGTGGTTACAAAGCATCTCGAGTCATTACCACCGACTAAAGAAGGTGACAAGTGGAAAGCATGCTCAAAAATGGTCGTTTGAGTGTTGAAATGCCACATGACACTAGCGCACTGCATGGACATATATGCATCGCGCTAGTGTTGGGATACGTCATGCTACAAAACAACGAAAATGAGAAAGTGACAAAGTTTGAGGCAAAGATGACACGCGAGGGTGGCTACTGAAAAGGGGTGCTGGAGCATCTTGAGAGAGGAAAAAGGTTGATCCAGGGGCTAAAATGATCCTATTCAAGATGTTAAGGGAGTGGGCACTAAATCGGAAGTAAGAATGTATGCAAAATTGCAAAGGGTGCAATTTTACGATTATACATTTTTCCCCCACTTTAGCAGGCATATGAATCTACATTAATATGCACGCTAAAGGAAATCTACTAAACATAACATCATATGCCAAAAGGATATTATAGAGGAAGCGGATATCTCTTCGAACCACCAAAGCATGCCCCCAAGCTAAAGACCTACAAAACAAATACATTAGACAAGAAAAACCTACACCAAATAACAATGTTAGAACATAAAAATCCACTAAAGGATTCAAGTTAGCAAATTAAAGAGACCTCAATGTAGAAGGTTGTCTTAGTTCTACGCGTCGTCCCCAAATTAAGAAATTACGCATAGAAGAATTCTAAGGTGAAGAGTGGAAGGGTGTATACTCAGGATGAAGAAGATGTAGATCTTTGATTTGGTATATGCAAGTTGAGAAGGGAGAGATAAAAACAAAATGAATGAAAGAGTGATAAAAGCAATCCTCGCTCGAGGAGGAAAACTTGTATCACAAAATATAGGTGATAAAAGCAATCCCTACTCGAGGAGGAGAACCCATATCACAAAGTATAGGTGATAAAATCAATCCCCACTCGAGGAGGAAAACCTGTATCACAAAATATAGGTGATAAAAGCAATCACCACACAAGGAGGAAAACTTGTATCACAAAATATAGGTGATAAAGGAGATCCACAAGTTCCTGGTCCTGTTGAGCAAGACAAATCAGAGAATCTTGTGGCTGCTACAAGTTGTGTTGCAAGACAATCACAGAAAAGATATGTCTAGTCAGGCTTCCCCCAAGCTAGATACGACTATATGCAACAGGTCTAGTCAAGTTGACCCCAAGCTAGACACAAAGATATGAAATAGGTCTAGTCAGGCTGCCCCCAAGCTAGACGCAAAGAATTCATTTAAAGGAGAAGCTTTCAAAGGGGGTCCCTTGTGAACCCTTCAAAACAGAAAGAGGGGTCCTCTCAAGGGATGCTTGAGTTGAAAGATAGAGAGGAGAGAGGTGCATCAACAAAATGGAAGGGTGATAACACGAAAATCATGAAATTATTGTATTTTATCCTTCAAGGCCTTACATTCACTAGTGGAATGACCAAGCACTCAATGGTATGCACAAAAAGAATTTTTTGCTTTATCATGTTCATGAGTTTTCTTACGTGTAGGAGAAGGAAGAGTGATTAGGTGGGATTTTAGAAGCCACAACAAAATACACTCTTGCTCAGATAAAGGGTGAGGAGCGGGAAGCAAGCCTTTCTCTTGTGGAGAAAGGTTTGACTTCTCACAAGAAGAAGAAGAAGGCACGAAGATAGAAGACAATGGAGGAAGAATCTTTTCAACAGAATGAGGTTGAGAAGAATTCTTGTCACTCAGCCATGGCTTCCATTTAGATCATTCATTCGAGCAACCAAGCCCCAGATTATGCTTACGAGGTGTGAATTCTATAGGGACCTAAATTCCTTGTTCATTACTCCCACAACATTTACGCTCATAACCATACATTAGGGGAAATTTACATAAAAAATGGGCCTCCTAAGGATGACATCATTAGTTTTTTAAGTTATCAAAAATCAACTAAAAGATGACATCAACCTGTACGGTGACATCATCCAAAATAAAAATAAAATTGAAGATTTGTAATTTCTACATTTTTTATTGTGTTTGAGTTTTTTCATCAACGTTTTAGATCACACTCAGTGATCCATCATCAAAATGATAGAGAGCAAAGGAGATGAGAAATGGTTAGATGCAGACCTAATTTTTTTAAAAGGGAGAGAGGTGAGAAGTTGAGGAAAGAGAAGGGTACAAAGACCAAGACAAGAGAGATAAGGCAAGAAAAGAAATTGAAAAAATTAGAGAGGAAGAGAATAAGAGAGAAAAAATAAGAGAATGAATTTTTTATAAAGACCAAACATAAAAGAATTGAAAGACTAAAAACCAATGAGAGAGGACAACAACATAAAGAAAAATCAACAAGAGAAATGAGAGAGAAAAAATAAATAAGAAACAAACAAAAAGAGAATATTTATTTTTTGTTTATTTCTTATTTATTTTTTCTCTCTCATTTCTCTTGTTGATTTTGTTGGAAAATATGCCTCAATCTCATAGGCTGAAACCTCTGAGAAAGCATAATCGCTGTGACATTCCTATTGTCTGGCCGATTGGCAGTTTACCTTGTGTTTTGCTCATGTTACCAAGACAATGCTTTTGTCTTGCCAAAGGAACCTATCACTGTGACTTATGGCCTTCGTTGTAACTTCTACCGAGTGGAATGTCTCAGCGATAGAAGGGTTTGTTATCAGGCTTCGGGGAGACTTATGGTGACTTGGAGTCTTTAGGATAACAAAAGGATTCGGCAGGAAGTCATGGCGACTGGGAGAAGTCTCACCGATAAGCAGGTTCGGAGTGACTTGAACTCTCAGGAAGAAGTCTCAGCGATGATAGGAAGTCTTGCCGATATCGGCATAACCTTTGGTTTGTCTGGCTGATGTGGAAATCAGCATGACTTGCTCCTATCGGCATGTAGTCTTGGTGACCGGGAGATGTCTCGGCAAATGGAGTCATCGGCATGACTTGAAGGCTTCACTATGAAGTCTTGGCAATGTGCATTTGTCTCACCAACGGTGTGGGATGTGTTTGGCATGACTCCTGGAAAAAGGTGAGCTCGGGGTAACCTGAAGACTTTGGCATGAAGTCTTGGCGATAGGGAAATGTCTCACTGACAGCTGAGTCATCGGGGTAATGAAAGGGGTCCGCTATGACCTCTTGGCAACAGTGGTATGTCTGGCTGACAAAGCAACATGTGATCGAGTGTTTTCAATGAGACTCCTAGCGAATGGAGTCATCGAAGAAACACAAGGACTTCGATATGAAGTCTCAACGAAAGTCAAATGTTTGGCCGATAGTATGTCTTCGGTATGACTTAAAGGCATCGATATGATGTCTTGGCAATGTGATTGTCTTGCCGATGCGAAACCTGATGTCGGTATGACTCTTGGCGACTACTCAGTGTTCGGTATAACATGAAGCACTTGGTGTGATGTCTTGGCAAAAGACGATTGTCTCACCGAATGGAATACTCATGTCGGCATGACTTGAAGACTTCGGTATGAAGTCTTGGCGAACTACAGGTGTCTTTCCGATGGAAAAGCTAGCATCAATATGACCTTTGAACTTCAATATGACATCTCATTGAATGGAAATTGTCTTTCCAATGAGAATGCTGAGGTCGATATGACTTGGAGTCATTAGTGTAATGTTTGGGCAAAGAGCGATAGTCTTGCCGACTAATGAACTATTTGGAATACCTTGTGATCTTTGGTGTGAGGTCTTGGCGACATGGCGAAGTCTTAGCGATAGCTCTCTGGACTCGATGTAACCTCTTGCCAATAGTGAAGACTCTTGGCGATGAATGTGAAATTGGTCATGTGGCATCGGGGAGACACGGTTAGTGTCTCATCGACATGCGACACAGGTTGAATGCCTTTGACCATTGGAAGATCATCCTACGTGGTGCGATGTGGACCAATCCAAAAAGGTAGAACGTGAACTGTTTGTTGAACTGAGGAAGTGGAAACATCTTCATTACGATGATGATGTTGAGTTGGAGATTGCTTTTGTGTGATCTTGAACCGATTCACAGAGAGCCTGTTTAAGAATGAATGTATATATGTATGCAGTGGATGTTTTGAAGTAGTGGGCTGATAAGCCAAGGAGCTAAAGAGCTGAGAGCCAGAGAGAAAATGATTGAGAGAGGACCGAGTGGCTGGTCGATAGGGCGAGGCCATGAGTTCGATGCATAGGATTGAGAGACAGAGTTGAGCTACTGGAATCTCTTGTAATCATGATTGCTTTGGGTGATCTCTCAGGGATAGTTTGCTATGGGTGATCTCTCAGGGATAGTTTGCTATGGGTGATCTCTTAGGGATAGTTTGCTATGGGTGATCTCTCAGGGATAGTTTTCTACTAGTTGTATCTAGAATGAACAAGATGAAATCTTTGAAAGGCTAAGAGCCTGAAACTATATTGTAACTTTCTGTTGCTGAATAATACAATGGCTCAAACTTTGGAGAGTGGGGTTTTTTACCTGAAAGGGTTTTCCCCACGTAAAATCTTTGTGTTCTATTTTTTGTAGTATCTTTCATCTGTGTTGTTCATTGTTGTTGAATTTACATGTGTTTCTCTCACAAGGATTAATGTGGAAATAACTGTGTTTGTTTCTACTTTAGGACATAGTTGTACGTGTCTTTGAGGCAACCTAATCGAAATGAAAGTTACTAAAGGCACTACTGTATGGATTTTTCACTAGATGCGCTCCTAGATTTCCTTATTGATTTTTCTTTATGTTGTCATCCTCTCTCATTAGCTTTTAGTCTTTCAATTCTTTTATGTTTGGTCTTTATAAAACAATTCATTCTTTTATTTTTTCTCTCTTATTCTCTTCCTCTCTATTTTTTTCAATTTCTTTTCTTTCCTTATCTCTCTTGTCTTGGTCTTTATACCCTTCTCTTTCCTCAACTTCTCACCTCTCTTCCTTTTAAGCAAATTAGGTCTACATCTAACCATTTCTCATCTCCTTGCTCTCTATCATCCTGATGATGGATCACTGAGTGTGATCCAAAACGTTGATGAAAAAACTCAAACACAATCAAAAATCCAGAAATTACAAATCTTCAGCATTATGGATTGTGGAAATCTCATAGCATTAAAAATAAAATTATTTATTTTATAAAATAAAACTTTCTAAATTCTTATGAATTAACTCATGATGGTTAATTTAACTCTACATATCCTATTCTATCTCATTCATCTTTCTAAATATATAATATTCTTTTTGTTTTTTACATTTATATTCTTAAGTTCTATTAAGTTCTATTATAGAAATTTTTATATTTTCAAAAAAAAAAATTATTCTTTAAGAAAAAAAATATAAAAAACATTTTAAAAAAATTAAAAAATCATAAAAATCATTTATATAAAAATCATTTATGTACATATTTAATTATTATTAACAAATTCATTAATCATATAGAAATTATATTTATTTATTTATTTATTTTATATCCTAAGAATTAGAATATAATAATAAATTAAATTTCATTTATTTATAATTATATTTATGATGACATATATACATGTGTCCCATTATTACTCTATACCTTTATTTATATTTATTTATGTTTCATACCTATTGAATAAAATAACTCTTTACTTTTTAAATATCTAATGCATGAAATAATTTACTTCTCATTTTATTTTAAAGCCTTATCTATCTTTAAATAGTTTATAAGGGAAAAACAAAAGTCTTTATTAAACTCATGAATTAAATTCCTTTAAAATAATAATAAAATAAAAACTAAAAAAACAAATTGGAAACTTTGGAAGGAGAAAAAGTTGGAGAAAATCATGAAACTATGGAAAAAATAATTGGAAAAATTAAAAACCAAAAAAAATTGCAAAAGAAAGAAAATGAGAAAATGAAAGAGACTATGGAAAAAAAGATATCCCTCAGAATACTTTTTTAAATATAAATATACTATTATAAAACCTATAAATGTGTTTATTTAAATAAACCTACATAACATAATAAATCTAAATCTATAAAATTATATATATTTATATAAAAAATAAAATACTAAGTAAAAAATAAAATATCTAAAGTTACTTTTGCTTTGCCACTTTTTAAATAAAAACAAATAATTTTAAAAAAAAATTTAAGAAAAGAAACTGAACTCGACTTTTTAAAAAAATTATAATAGAAATATAAGTTACCAAACTTGAGTTTAAGAGTTTTTAAATAAAAAATAAATAATGAAGAAAGTGAACTTGAGTTTTTTAATAAATTATAATAGAAATATATGTTACAAATTTTAAAAAATCATGGACTTCAGTTTTTTAAGGAATTGTAATAGAAACGCGTGTCCCCACTTAACTCATGTAGTTAAGTAATTTATATTTTTTATATTTAAATAATTTGTATTATATGAGATAATTTTTGCATTTTCAGAGTTCCTTAGGAGACCCATTTTTTATGTAAATTTCCCCTAATGTTTAGAAACAAGCTTAAAGTCAGGACCATTACGTGTTTGCAAATCTTGAAAAGAAGGAGGATCCTCATAAAGAGCTTTGTCCCAACAACGGGGATCACACTTCTCCATGGGATCGACATCATCCTCTTTAACAGGACTATCAACATTATCTTCTTTTGCAGAATCATAATCATCTTCCTCGGAAGGAGGATCAACACTAAGAACATTACAATTTGTGCTCACGCCTTCCCACGATACAAAAGAATGGTCATCTTTGATAGCGGGTGTGGATGATGTTATTGAAAGGTCTAAGTGGATTAGATCGACTTTATATTCCTGAATGAAGGAATCTCTGAAGTCTAAAGAACCCCACCAAGACGCACATTATTTTGAGAAAAGCTAGAAAGAGTAGACTTAAGATTTCTCGCTTCAGAAGGATCTTCTGTAGGGACATTTACCTTAAGAGTATCCTTTGTAGTAGGTACTGTTGGAGTAAACATCGACACATTGGAAGAAACTGAAGGAATAAGAGTAGGCACACCTAAAGCTTGACTAGAAGCTACCACCTCACATAAGTGCATAGCCTCGGTGTCAGCCTTGACTGTGACTACTTTATTGTTAGCAATGAACTTAATAGATTTATGTAAGGTAGACGGGACTACACCCATAGCATGAATCCACGGTCTACCAAGAAGAAGGTTAAATGGTAGCTTTTCTGACATAACATATACAAGGGTATGTACTGTAACGGATCCAAGTTGCAAAGGCAATACTATCATGCCTAGGGCTTGTCAACCAACATTATCAAACCCACAAATGACAATAGAAGAAGTATTAAGAGAAGATGGATCAATATTAATCTTAGGCAATAGATCATTGTTGCATACATTGAGCACTGAACTAGCATCCGTGAGAGTACGTCTAATGCTAATTTTATTAATATTAACTATAATCATTAGAGGGTTCACTTGTTTTTGTACTTTCAGAGGTAGGAGTTGTAGTGGATAGAATGTAATATTCAGTGAATCTACACAAATATATGTCATCAATTCATTAGCATCCGTCAGCCTAGCGAAAGAAGGCAAGAGGATCTTTTGCAAGGCTTCCTAAAGCATACCTTGGTAAACTAGAGTAGACTGAAGCAAGTCCCATAGTGAGATCTTATTTGGAGTAACATGAAGTTGCTCGACAAGATTGTAACCACTAGGTGCTTTAGTTGTAGGTTTAGGTTCTTGAGGAAGGATTGGTTGTTTATTCATACTATTCTCATAAGTATGGGCTACTGCTTTGTAAGAGCGGGCCTTATAAATATTAGGAGAGACACTATCAAATGGAACACCATCAATAGAAGAAACCCTTTTAGGAGAAGAAATAGCTAGAGTCACATAAATGACAGGTCTCTTAGGCCTTTGAGGGGCAGCAGAGACATAAACTACATTTACGGAATCATCACAGCTAGTAGAATAATTATTTCAACACATATTCTCAACATCAATCCAAACAGGATCAAATGTGGAATAATTATTTGAAGAAACATTCTCAACATTGATCCAGAGAGAATCAGATGTGGAAGGAGGTTCATTGTTTGCTAATGTATCATCTCTAGAAGAGAGTGCATCAGAACAAAGATGAGATTCATCATTCACAAATGCAAGCTCTTTAGAAGAGAGTGCATTGGAATGGAGAGGAGATTCATCATTCACGAATGCATCATCTCCAAAAGAGAGCACATTGGAATGAGAGTTAGATTCATCATTCACAAACACATCATCTCTAAAAGAGAGTGCATTGGAATGAAGAGAAGGTAAGCTAATATTAAGAAAGGTATCAATGATTTCATCTTCTTGTAACAAAACATCCTCTGAAGCAAGAGGACTCTTGTGAGAAGGATCAAAGATACAAAGTGACATGGGAAAAGCCAAGTCACTATCACATGCATGAAATGGAATATCATCAACAATTTGAACAAAATTAGATACTGAACTAATAAAATAAGATATTAAATTCATTACAATTTTTTTGGTATTTTCTCTGTTATGGTAATTTGTGTTTTCAGAGGTCTTCGAAGCAGAATTTAAGGTCGAAACTTGCGTCGATCCCTAAAATTTTATTGCCAAAGGCACTAGTATTTTAGGGACTGAACTAGATCTCTAGAAGACCTTTCCAATGGTGCAAACGGTTTTGAATTCCGAGCACCGAGTCAAAAGTTATGACCCTGCCAAGTAGGGGTAAATAAATTCCTAGTTCTCAAAAAATAAGTACCCTCTTCATGTCAGGTTCACCAAAATGCAAAAGAGGGGGACTTGCTACTCACAAGTTCTCTTCATTTAGAGAGCCTCACAGGGTGAACTTCCCTAATCTACCCCAAGAATAGTGGCAAGAGTTACAAAATCCAAAAGAGCAAGTCAGAGATTTTTTGGACAAGCTGACAAGCTCTCGGCCAAAGAACGTCAACGCAAAATACAAATGATAGTGTGGCGTGTGGTGTCTCATATGGACTAGAAAGTGAGAATGTCATACAAAACAACAAAGTGAATGCTTCTACTCTAATTATTGAGAAATTACATAATGCGATAAAGTAGTAGAAAGTGATAGAGATGAAAATAAAGCAAGGTACATGATAAAGATAAAGAGGAGAAAGGAAATAAATACTTACAACCACATAAGTGATGAAGCCTCTAGCACGTGAATGTCTTCAAAACTTGCGTGCGTGATATCTGGAGAAAGTGTTGGGGTTGTATAGGGGTTTGCCTCAGTCAAACCCCCATTTTGGTGTTCCCACCTCCACGGACAGCCAAAAGATAAAGAGAAATGGACTAAAATAGATAAAGTGCATGGTGAAAGCAAAACCTGATCAGGAGTAGAAATCGCACCACAAAGTGTAAATGATAAAAGTAAAACCCACTCAAGGAGGAGAACCTGTATCACAAAAGAGGTGATAAAAGCAATCCTCGCTCAAGGAGGAAAACATGTATCACAAAGTAAGTATGCAGTAGATAAGGGATATGAAATCCCCAAGATGCTCACAAGCATGAAGCAAGGGAAATAAAGCTGCAAAGAGCTAAGAGAGCTACAAAGAGTGCTTCTAAGAGAGCTTGAGAGAGGTTGAAGTTGCTACAACAAGCTATATGAAGTTATGCAAGAAAAATTTGAAGTGTAGAAGGCTAAAGCCAAAGTTGGAGTGAAGCTAGAATTAGAAGAATGGAGCTAGAAAATGGAGGAAGAGTTGCAAATGAAGTGAAAGGACCTCTTTTAAAGAGAGAAAGGAAGCAAAAGGAAGCTTCTTGGGTGGTTACAAAGCATCTCGATTCGTTACCACCAACCAAAGAAGGTGACAAGTGGAAAGAATTCTCGAAAATAGTCATTTGAGCATTGAAACCTCACAGGACGCTAGCGCACCACACGGACATCTAAATGTCACGCTAGTGTCTGGACACATCATGCTACAAAATGACGAAAATGGGAGAGTGACAAAGTTTGAGGTAAAGCTGACACGTGAGGGTGGCTGCTAAAAAGGGGTGTTGGAGCATCTTGAGAGTGGAAAAAGGTTGGTGCAGGGGCTAAAATGAGCCTACTCAAGATGCCAAGGGATTGGGCACTAAATCAGTAGCAAGAATGTATGTGAAATTGCAAGGGGTACAATTTTATGATTATACAACCACAGGGTCTATAGATTCTTAGATTTGAGAAACATGGGGGGAAAGGAGATCCTTCTAACCATGTTTCTCCTTACACTGCCTTATGTAGTGATTTTATCCTTGAGGATAAGATCTTGGCTAAGCTTTTCCCTAGATCCTTGAAGGATACCACCTTAGAACGGTTTTCCTCATTACCAAACAACACAATTTGTTCATTCAATGAACTCATTGATGCCTTTATAAACCATTTCCAAGTGCATATGACCCCTAAAATAACCTTAGTGAATTTGATGAGATGTAAGAAAAAAGATGATGAAAAAGTTATTGACTTCATTTCACACTACCAATCACTTTATTCCCAAACCAACATAAAGATTCTTGATCCTCAACTTCAATGGATGTTCATTGAGAATTTTCAAACTAAGATACAAGATAATATTACCATGACCAAGTTTCCTTCCTTCATACACTTATGCACTACCCTTCGTGATTATCAAATCTCGATTAGTAGTCGTGACACAAAATCCACATCTAGCCAACCTAAAAATTTTGAATCCACAAACCAAAACAATTATCAACCTTTTCAGAAACAGAATAAAGGCTTCCTTCAACTTAATCCCCCTCAATAAATAACTCAACATGTTGATACCCAAGTGGCTTCTATAAGGAAGAAAACTCCTTTCTCATTTGGGGATCCAGTTAGGCAATTCACTCCCTTACCCAATACACTTCATAACACAATGTCACAACTTTTAGAACAAAAAATGATCAATTTTCCTCCCATTAAAACTCTCGATCCTAATAAGCCTTTACCTCCAAATTTGAGATTGAATGCTTACTGCCATTATCACTGAAAAAATGGACACAATACGGAACATTGTAAGCATCTTAAACATCTTGTGCAAGACCTCATTGATTCCAGTCAACTTTCAATTGGAGGTGTTAATGATCAAGGAAATAGGTTTGTTGCCCCTCCTAACCAAACCCTACAATCTTTACCAACCTTATGTCAAACCATAACATTTCATTTGTCAAAGCTAGTGAAACTAAGAAGAATGATGTAATGAATGTTGACACAGATGATGACAACATAGATACTAATAAACTAGATCATATGGATACTTTTGAACAAAATCCTATCGATGGTTTGGTTGCATTGGTCAAAACTCAACATCATAAGGGTCGAACTAAAAATCCTCTTGGGATTGCTTTCTCCTCTAAAGATATAATTAGAAATGCACATGATGGTCCTCTTTACATAGCCAACCGCATCAATGACAAGCCCACTAATGGGATATTAATTGATCCCGTTTATGGAGAGAATGTGATCAGAGAAGAATTCTTACTTGTGCATGAACTCTATCAAGAAACATATGATAAACCAAAAGCATGGATAAATGTGCATAATGGTTTCACTTTCCCTACAATGGGATCAATCACCCTTCCTTTACAAATAGGACCAAAAAAATTAGATGTCTCATTCTCCATCATCTCGATGTCAGACCAATTCCATGTGAAGCTTGGTTACCCATGGCTATGCTACATGGAATCTATCTCATCGGTTGTGCATAAATGATTAAAGTTTCCCTTTGACAATGAAATATTTATAGTGAACCATAGTGGCTTTAATCCTTTGTCTTCTTGTGGGAACTTTTCATTAGATTTATTTCAGCCCGAGCCTATGGAACCTATTAAACCCCGTGAGGACTTATTTTTCAAATCCTATCAAAAGTTTAAGGTGAAGTGCATAACAAAACTATCCCTTACAAATATGCCTCAACTTATGATTGATCCTACCATCCTTGATGAAACCATGATTGAACCTAAAGACATTCCAAATGACCAAGACCAACCTGAGACAAATCCTTTGCATATTTCCTACAAACGACCAAGAGATAATGAAAAAAATCATGTCATGCCACCTAAGATCAAAAAAATTTACAAAGCTACAGAGAAAATGGTTGAAAAACATCCCATGGTTCCTTCTGTTCTACTCCTTAGGGAAGAAAATAAATCTATGGTTGATATACCCACTCCTACACAAATGCAACTTGAAGATTGAACTAAAAGAAACCAAAATTCTAGAGAGCATAGGCATAGAAATCGTGCTCTTTCTCTAAGGTTAAACAAAGAAAACAACAAAGAAAATAAAATTCCAAACTTGACTGAAGCAATACACAATGAGTTTCCCCCTTTTCAGCAACAACAAGGTCCTGTACCACAATAGGAGTTAAATAGTTCTTTAGATATTATCATCTAACCTCCTATTGTGATTAACTTAGATGACGATGATGAGGTTTCTAAAATTGATGAGGAGGTCCATAATGAATTGAATACATTTTTTTCCTCTTCTATGAGCTTAAACAATAATTCTCCTAAGAAGAGTGTTGAACTTGGTAACGACCCTAGTTTGGCACTTGTTGTTGTCCCTTTGGCTAGTTTTTCGCCTTTTGTATACAACAAACACGATTGAGATGCAGATGACCTACTAATAGGTTGACTCACAGTGCCTTAATAGTCTTTTGCATTATTTTCCTTTCATGTTTTGTGTGTGATTGCATGTGTGTAATGTGATCTCCCTATGCTTTTCTATTTCATGTGTCTCTCTCTCTTTGTGACATTCCTCTATTTGTATCTACATTCTTCTCTATGTCATAAAATTTTTTTCATTTTTCATTTTTCTTGTGTTTTCCTTTTGGGGATGATGCAAGGCACTGAGAAATTCATGTCTCTTCCATGTTGACCCAAAAGCTTTTCCTTGATATTTTTCATTTGTCTTATGTTTTCCTTTTCCTGATGACGTAAGGCATCGAGACATTCATGTCTCTTCCATGTTCACCCAAAAGCTTTACCTTTATTTTTATTTTTTTCATTTGTCTTGTGTTTTCCTTTTGGGGATGACACAAGGCATCGATACATTCATGTCTCTTCCATGTTGAGGTTACGCATGATCATCATGGAAAAAATAGGCCCTTAAGTGGCAAAAAAATCAAAGTTAGGCAACTTGACGTAAAAATTTGAATAAGTTATCTATATTATTTCAAAAATATGTAAAAATAGAATTTGTAGAAAATTTAATGTATTTTCTAAACTACTAGGTTTTTTTTTTAAAAAAAAAATCTATTTGGTGAAAATTTGAAATTTCAATGTAGTAGTACTTAAATTTTAGGGAAAAAATAAGAAGTAGGTGTTTGTCTGACCACCCTAACCACAATAAAATGATAATATATTTTTATAAGATTTGAGATATAAGTAGAGGACTCATGTCCCAATGTGATTCATATTTTTTTGTATTTTTTTCTTAAGTAAATAATTAATTATGAACTTTCTATTACAACTTTTAAATATATGTCCGACCACCTCAACTTGGTCAAAAATTCATGAAATTCAATTTTATTTTTTAATCCTATAGTATGTGAAGCATAGAATGTGACATACATTTTGGATTCAAAAATGTATCGCTTTGAAAGCTATAGATGTTTTCAATCACTATCAATCGACTTTAGTCATAATTTGAATAGAAAATGAATAATAATTACTTATTAAATTCAAAGTAAAACAAAATTTATATTGGTGAAAGTTGAGAATCTCCTTTAAAACCCTTTTCATTTCATCAATTTTGGTAAAAAAAAGTCGTCACCACATACCATCATATTGCCACTTTTTGGCCCATCATGATCTTGCACATACCCGTTGACCCAAAATCTTTTCCTTTATCTTTTTAATTTTTCTTGTGTTTTCCTTTTGGGGATGATGCAAGGCGTGGAGACATTCATTTCTTTTCCATGTTGACCTGAAAGGTTTTCCTTTGTTTTCACTCTCTTTGTGTCATTCTTCCTGTTCCATGAGTATTTCAAGAATGATGATAGTTTTGAGCTCTTTAAAACATTGTAGCAAGAGCATACTGACCCCAAATCCATGGATCCCTCATTTGTTTGGAGTTTTATTCTGGGGGGAAACCCCTTCCTTTTTCATGATGCAACTTTATTTCGGAACATAACTTGGCATAGGACTTTCCAAATAGGCTCTCATGTCCTCTTTATTGTTAGCATTTATCATTTGCTAATTTAAAGTAATTGCTCACAGCATGGTGTTTAGCAATTTATTTAAAGTTGGGGCATACATTGGCATTATTCTTTTGCATTTCATGTTTCATTGTGTAGTCTTCTTACTTCATGCAATGTGTCTTTCGCTTTGTGGTGACATTGGGTGTGATCTCCTTCAAGAGTGTGATCTCTCTTAGCATATTATATTCCCCTTAGTGGTTTGATGCGACACACTTCATCCCTTAAGTTGTGAATATTTTATTCTTCGATTGGTCCTCTCTTGGAGACATTAGGCACGATGTTCCTGAAGTTAAGACCTTACATGAACTAAGCAAAACTCCTTTGAACATAGTTTACACTATTTTGCATATACAATTTGTTCATGAGTTTCAAGCATACAAAGCTTTGCTTGCCTCATGAAGCTTGAAGTTCACTATTGTGTGGCACATTATCAAAGCTATCAGGAGGTATAGATTTGGTATGGTTGTACATATGGGAGCCAAACTTAGGCATGACTTTACCATAGCCACTTGCTTGTCTCTGTGAGCACATATCAACCACGTGTGTATGTGTCTTGCTAGGGGCTCACCTAGTGGACGACCTGAGGTTCCACTAGCCCTTGTGAGCATGTGTTTGGTTTGCATGTTGGACATCATGTTCCACTTGTAAACTTTCTTGGACAAACAACCTAGATTTGATCCACAACATGTGGGAGAAATGTTTGAAGCTTGATCCACCCCTTTTTATTTTGTTTTTCTTTTTCTTTTTTATTTATGTCTTTGGAAGTGTATGCTTGTGTCTCATTTTTGCTACTTATACATTTTTTTCATGTGCGTTATTTTGTGCCAATGTTGGTTTTCCATAGGATCTTGATATTGGGGGCTTGCACAACCCTCTTGGTCATTGTAATCCTATCTTACTAGCATTGGCACATTGGGACCCCTCTTGATGCAATTTTCATCTACTTTAGTGTGAGTTTGAAGCAAGTTCCTCATCTCACCAAAATGGGGGCTAAATGTAGTGTAGGAAAATGTATCCCTCTACATTTTCACACTTGTTTGGGCCCTTGTGAACTAAATGGACTTAATTTTTCCTTATTTAGGTTGTTGTAAAGTGTTTTCGTACACTAACATACTAATCTAGGGTTTTATTAATTAATTGTTCTTCTTTATGCCTTATTTAGCCTTATTTTGCACCCACAAGCCTTAATTAATGAATCTTTCCGAGGATAATCCCGATATATAAGTGACCAATCAAAATTTAAATATTTTGCATTGTATGGCCTAGATTTAGTGATATGGGACTCATACATGTTGGACATATATGTCTCAATCCCACAGGCTGAAACCTCTAAGAGAGGCAAGTCGGTGTGACATGCTTTGGGTCTGGTTGACTAGCAACTTTGGATCTTGTGGTTTGTACAAGTCGCCGAGACAATGTTTAAGTCATGCCGAAGGAGCTTATCACTGTGACTTGTGACTGTCATTGTAACCCTATGTTGAGTGGAGATCTCTAGCCGACAGACCATTCATATCGTATATTGGGGAGACCCTTGGCTGAAAGGCTTACTTCGGTGTGAAGTCCCAGCAATAGCTAATGTCTCGCCGACAGCATTTTCTGTTCAAGCCTTTGGGGAGTGTCTTGGGTGTTTGGTAAGAATTCTTACTGATAGGAATGTCTCGCCAATAGCATTTGCTTGGTGTCTTCGGGGTAACATGGAGATTTCACTATGAACTCCTAGCGACAATTGGTTTGTCTCACCGATAGTATACACTCGGAGTAACATGCGGTGGCTTAGTAAGAATTATTACCGATGTGTGATGTCCTGCCGAACGGTTTTTCATTGAAGTCATCAGGATAATGAAAGGGGTCTTGGTGTGAAGTCTCAGCGACGAAGAAAGTCTCACTAACAGCATTTCTTTTGAATCCTTTGGGGAGAGTCTGAGAAGCTCAGTATGTTCTCTCAGCAAAGATGATTGTCTCACTAAATGGAAAACTCACGTCTGTGTGACTTTGAAGCTTCGATATGATGTTTCACTGATAGCGATAAGTCTTGGCGATAGCGATACATGTAATGATCATCAGTATGAGGTCTTGGCAACATGGCAAAGTCTAAGCAATAGCTCTCTGGACTCAATGTAACATTTTGGCGATAAGGTGAACTCCTGGCGATATCAAATGTTAAGTTGTGTGGCATCGGGGAGACACAGTTAGTGTCTCACCGACATGCCCACACAGATTGAAGCCTTTTGACCGAGTGAAGACTATCCTATGTCGCTTGTAGTCGACCAATTAGAGAAGCCGAATGGGAACTGTTGGAAGATAGTTCATTGTGATAGTTCTGAGAGGAAGCTCAATAGACAGGAACGATATGAATATAGTCTGAAGTAGCAGATGATGTCTAGTTCGAATGGATCGACGAATTGTTGTGTGATTGTATGATCAACGGATGGATCTATTCTGTGAAGACTGTAACGTGAATGTTCTATAACAAGGTTGTTCATGGTGAATGCTATTGTAAACTGACATCAAAAAGATAATTTAGATCTCTGTATGTAATCTTTATTATTGTAATACAAAGTGACTTCTCTTGGTGTGGTGGGTTTTTCTCCCATAAGGGTTTTCCAACGTATATCTGGTGTTCATATGTGTTTGTCTATTTCTCTATTTCAGTAATCTCTTTGTAGTGCATCTTAATTGGACTGTAATTGTAAAATTTAAAAGAGTCTCTACATTCTTCCCTAAGGTTTTGACATTAGGAGAGTTGCTTCCGCATCTAGCTTTCCTTACAAGTGGTATCAGAGCCTGGCCAGTTGTGTTATCCTTGTGGGTACGTTGGGTTTTTTTGAGTCAATTCTATTCAGTGGGAGTCTTGTAGAAGTTTTTCAAGTTCTAATTATAGATTGAGATGGAAAGCACGTCAAGAAAGATTGAAATAGAGAAGTTCAATGGCAGCAATTTTGAGTTGTGGAAACTTAAGATGGAAGATCTATTGGTTGATCGTGATCTTTGGATTACTATGTCTAGAGTGAAGCCTACAGGCATGAAACAAGAAGATTGGGACCTAGCAGATAGAAATTCTAAGGGGTTGATAAGGCTCTATTTGGCAGACTCCATTCTTCTCAATGTGCATGAAGAGAAGACTGCATCTTCCTTGTGGAAGAGACTGGCATCTATTTATTAGGGGAAGTCTTTGGTGAATAAATTGTTCCTGAGGAAGAAGTTGTACACTTTGAGAATGCAGGAAGGAGGGTCTGTAGTTGATCATTTGAATGCATTCAACATATTGATTTCACAGTTAACATCTGTTGGTGTGAAGATTGATGAAGAGGATTGTTGTATGCTGATATTGTGTTCTTTGCCAGATTCATGGGATCACCTTGTGATGGCTATTGGGAGTACAACATCCAGTTTCAAGATGGAAGATGTTGTTGCTTCTTTGTTATCAGAAGAAATGAGAAGGAAATTTTCTGAGATGGTGAAGGAGGCTCTTGCTATTAGAGGAAGGTCGAAAGAGAAAGGAAAGAAGAAGGACAAGAAATCTAACAATGTCTTTGTAAATTCACAGAAAGCTACTCATGGAGGAAAAGAGCGAAATGTTCCTAATTATGTAAACTCTATGGAAGTTAAACTTCCAGTAGAAAAGACTATGCTCTAGGATCATAGGCTAGGCCACATTGGAGAGAAAGGTTTAAAAACCTTGAAGAATAAAAACCTGGTTGAGGGGCTTGAAGATTGTAACCTTGAATTTGAATTCTGTGAACATTGTATATATAGAAAACAGCACCATGTTTCATTTTATTCAAGTCCTCTAAATCTTCTAGTTTGCTAGATTATATTCATTCTGATGTATTTGGTCCAGTGAATGTTCCTTCTTTGTCTAATTCAAGGTACTATGTATCGTTTATTAATGATTTTTCAAGAACATTTGTTTATTTTTTGAAAAGTAAATCAGAAGTGTTTAGTCAGTTTAAGGAATTTAAGAACCTTGTAGAAAATCAGACTGGAAGAAAAATTAAATGCTTAAGGACTGATAATGGCAGTGAATTTTGTTCTAATGATTTCGAGAGGTATTGTAAAGACCATGGGATTAAAAGACATAAGACTACACCTTATACTCCATAGCAAAATGGAGTTGCAGAAAGGTTCAATAGGACAATGATGGAGAGAGCACAAAGCATGTTGAGTAGTGCTAGCTTGGAGGAGAAGTTTTGGGCTGAGGTTGCTACTGCATGTTACTTGATTAATCGATATCCAAATTATGCTCTTGTTGAGAAAACACCTTTGGAAGCGTGGTCTTGTAAGAAGCCCTCTTTAAGACATATTTGTGTTTTTGGCTGTGAGGCATATGCTCATGTGCCATATGAGAAAAGATCTAAGTTGGAGAACAAGGCTGTTAAATGTATTTTTATTGGCTATAGTGCTAGCATAAAAGGATACAAGCTTTGGAATCATGATATAGAGAAGGTTGTATACACCAAAAGTGTAATCTTTCGTGAGCTGAAGCCTTCTACCTTAGATCTACAGTCAGAGACAAAGTCAGAAAACAATAAGGATGTAGTTGAAATTCCTCTGACACCAGATAAAGAGGAATTCAAAATTCAAAATGTACCTGAAACTGAGGAGAGCTCAAGCAATTCTGAAAGTTCTGAAGAAGAAGAAGAACCTCAGCCTCAGCAAGTGAGGAGGTCAACCCGTGAAAGAAAACAACCTGATAGGTATGGTTTCTCTTTGATAGATTCTACTTGTGCCTATGCTTTAATTTCTAGCATTGATGAGCCTAGGACTATAAAGGAGGCATTTAAAATGTTTGATTTAGATTCTTGGTTGGAAGCCATGAACAAAGAAATGGCATCATTAGAAAAGAATGACACTTGGAGTTTGGTGCCCTTGCCTAAAGGCAGAAAAGCTATTCGCTACAAATGGTTATTTAAAAAGAAGATTGGTCTGGATGGTAGTGTGAAAAATTACAAGGAAAGATTGGTTGCGAAGGGTTATTCCCAGGTAGAGGGAATTGATTATGGGGAGATTTTTTCTCTTGTAGCTAAGCTAACGTCTATCAGATTTCTTTTGTCACTTGCAACAGCGTATGACTTAGAGGTCGAACAAATGTATGTGAAGACAGCATTTCTTCATGGTGATCTTGAAGAAGAAATCTATATCTCCCAACCTGAGCACTTTGTTGAAAAAGGTAAAGAGAAACTGGTTTGCAAGTTAAAAAGTCTCTGTATGGGTTAAAGCAGTCACCCAGAACGTGGTACCAAAAATTTGATACTTTTGTATTGTCTTTGGGATTTGTGAGATTAAAATATGATCATTGTGTCTATTATAAAGCTGAAAGTGATCAAGTTCTTATTATTTCTCTCTATGTTGATGATATTCTATTCATAGGCAATAGTAAGCTAATGATTTCTTATCTTAAGTCTCAATTGTCTGCTAAGTTCGAAATGAAAGATCTTGGTGCAGCAAGATATATTCTGGGGATGGAGATAACCAGGGATAGGAATAGTAGAAAACTTTGGCTCAATTAGAGTAAGTATATCAAGACTATTATAGAGAGATTTTGCATGAATGATTGCAAGCAGCTAGTTGTTCCAGTCTTGCAGGGAACGAAGCTATCTGTTGAAGACTGTCCAAAATATCCTACTAAGATGGAGGACATGACCAATGTATCCTATACTAGTGCAGTTGGCAGTCTTATGTATGTAATGGTCTGTAAAAGGCCAGACATTGCCCAAGCATTGGGAGTTCTTAGTCAGTTTATGGCTAATTCTGGAAGGACACATTGGGATGTTGTAAAAAGAGTTTTTAGATATTTGAAGGGCACTTCAGATTTTACTTTGTGTTACCATGGGAACCTAGTTGAATCACATAGGACTCTCAGTATTCGAGGCTATGTGGATTCTAATTGGGCAGGGAACATTGACAGCAGGAGGTCCACCAGTGGATATACTTTCATGTTGAATGGTGGTGCAGTGAGTTAGATGAGCAAGCAGCAGGCTGTAGTCACTTTGTCCACTACAGAGGCTGAATACATGGCAGCTACACATGCTTGTAAAGAAGCAGTTTGGTTAAAACATTTGTGTTCTAATATTGGTTTTGATGTAGGGCAAATAACTATTTTTTGTGATAGTCAGAGTGCAATTTGTCTGGCAAAGAATCCTACTTTCCATGCCAGGATGAAACATATAGGTGTACAGTACCACTTTGTACAAGATATGGTGGAGGATGGAAAGGTCAGTTTGGAAAAAATTGATACTCTGGAAAATGTTACAGATGCATTGACAAAGCCAATGAGCACAGACAAGTTCAGGTGGTGTGCCAGTTCAATGGGCCTTAGTGCCCATGATTTTCAGTAAGTTTTGTTGTGCTCTGGAGGTGCCTGTGTGATCTTCGTCAAGTGGGAGATTGTTGGAAATATATGCCTCAATCCCATAGGGTGAAACCTCTAAGAGAGGCAAGTCGGTGTGACATGCTTTGGGTCTGGCCAACTAGCAGCTTTGGATCTTGTGGTTTGTAGAGGTCACTGAGACAATGTTTAAGTCATGTCGAAGGCGCTTATTGATGTGACATGTGACTATCATTGTAACCCTATGCCAAGTGGAGATCTCTGGTTGACAAGCCATTCATATCATATATCGGGGAGACCCTTGGCTGAAAGCTTACTTCAGTGTGAAGTCCCAGCGATAGCTAATGTCTCACCAACAACGTTTTCTATTGAAGCCTTCAGGGAGTGTCTCAGGTGTTTGGTAAGAAGTCTTACCGATAGGAATGTCTCACCAATAGCATTTTCTTGGTGTCTTCAGGGTAACATGGAGATTTTGCTATGAACTCCTGGTGACAGTTGGTTTGTCTCACCGACAGTATACACTCGGAGTAACATGCGGTGGCTCGGTAAGAAGTCTTACCGATGTGCGATGTCCTATCGAATGGTTTTGTATTGAAGTCATTAGGATAACGAAAGGGGTCTTAGTGTGAAGTCTCAGCGACGAACGAAGTCTCACCAAAAATGATTCTTTTGAAGCCTTTGGGGAGAGTCTTAGAAGTTTGGTATGTTCTCTCAACAAAAGACGATTGTCTCACTGAATGGAAAACTCACATTTATGTGACTTTAAAGCTTTGGTATGATGTTTCACCGATAGCGATGAGTCTTGGCGATAGCAATACATGTGATGATCGTCGGTATGAGGTCTTGGCGACATGGCAAATTCTGAGTGATAGCTCTTTGGACTCAATGTAACATCTTGGCGATAAGGTGAACTCTTGGTGATATCAAATGTTAAGTTGTGTGGCATCAGGGAGACATGGTTATTGTCTCATCGACATGCCAACACAGATTGAATCCTTTTGACTGAGTGAATACTATCCTATGTGGCTTGTAGTCAACCAATCAGAGAAGTTGAATGGGAAACATTGGAAGATAGTTTGTTGTGACAGTTCTGAGAGGAAGCTCGACAGACAAGAACGACATGAATATAGTCTGAAGTAGTAGATGATGTCTGGTTTGAATGGATCGATGAATTGTTGTGTGATTGTATGATCAGTGGATGGATCTATTCTGTGAAGACTATAACGTGAATGTTCTGTAACAAGGTTGTTCATGGTGAATGTTGTTGTAAACTGACATCAGAAAGATAAGTCAGATCTTTGTATGTAATGTTTATTACTGTAATACAAAGTGACTTCTCTTGGTGTGGTGGGTTTTTCTCCTGAAAGGGTCTTCCCATGTATATCTGGTGTTCATATGTGTTTGTCTATTTCTCTGTTTCAGTAATCTCTTCTAGTGCATCTTAATTGGATTGTAATTGTAAAATTTAAAAGAGTCTCTTCATTCTTCCTAAGGTTTTGATGTTAGGAGAGTTGCTTCCGCATCTAGCTTTCCTTACAATACACCACTTTGGGTGTATGGGTACCACCTAGGTTTTAGGGCCCCAATCTAGATTTCACATTAAACTAAGCCTTTCTTGAAAAATGTGTCCCAAGCTTAGCGTAATGGGACTCATACACCCCAAATGGTGTATGAGTCCCACTTAACTTAGAACTAATTTGAATTTAGATTCTTGGTGTGATTTTATTCTCCTAGATCTAATGTCAGCTTGTAGTGTTGTAATTTTGGGAAATTTGGCATAAACAAGTATAAATACAAGGTTATTTCACTCATTTTCTCTAACAAGCAATCAAGTGACCTAACAAGCTTACAAGTCATCAAGTTATCATAAGAGCACTTACAAAAAGAGTTTACAAGAGCATTCAAGAGTGATTATCAAGCACTTTAGCATTATTCATGTATCAAGCATCATGTCAAAATCATCATGCATCATGTTTATTTTTGAGCTAACATTTGTGATGTAGGGTTTTATAATTCAAGCAAGCATTAAAATCAAGATCCAGATCATTCAAGCAAGAGTCAAGATCTACATACACTATAGCCATTACATGCAAGAATATAGCCTTTTGTTCATAGGGTTTGGTGAGTTGCAACATATCATTGTGTTCATTCATCATTCCTCCTTTCTATTTCATTTCATTTCAAGGTTTGATTACCAAAATGGGGTTTGACCAAGGTAAACCCCTATCCACTAACAAAACAACATTTTTCCCTCTCTTTAGTGTGTGATTTTTAGATTTAGGTTGAAAAAACATTGAAGAGCAAGATTGGAAGTTGTCAAGTTTGCAAATTTGTCAAAGTTGCCACCTTGTTTAGAAGATCAATAAAACACACCTACATAGCGAAATTCAGCATTTCAAATCTAGAAATCAGGTTGAGGAGGAAGAGCAGAGATAGGAGAGTAGATTCAGATCTTGACCTTCCAAAAAATCTAAACAAGACCGATACACCACTTCTGGTGTATGAGTTCTAGTATAGCGCTTTTTCTAGATTTTAGGAGTTCTAGACTTGTCACTTCTATATTTTTATTCCTACCCAAAAACCCTAATCTGGGACTAAATCACCTAGCTTGGCATATGAGTCCCGATTTGCATTAAGATAATCATTTTTAGCATTTCAGACATTGTTTTGAGCTTCTACAATTTTCCAGGTGCACCTCTATGTCTTTTCAGTTTATTGTTCTACTTTGCATTCATTTCTAGGTCATTCATTTGAGTTTACATAACATTAGGTTTTGTCATTAGATCTTGCATGTTACTAGTCTTTTCAAGCCCTAGCTTGGTGGTGAACCCCCTTTTAGTCTTTAATCATACACTAGGACAACCTTTAGCAGATCTCTTTCCCTCATTCCATGATTGGATTGAGATCTCTAGGGTTCCCTTGAGTGAAACTAAGTGAAATAGACCCATATTCCTTGTGTTCCATCTCCTAAAAGGTGGAGCATCCTATTTCCTTTTTTCTAGTCATATCACCACTTTTTGGACCCTTATGATCCTACACTCACCCATACATCCTCTATATAGTACTGATATACTTTATCCTTCACATGCATCATGGATTCACTACCCTTTTTTAACTAGATATGGTATGGTTGAAGTCATATACTAGTCTTTACACCTGTATAGCCTTCAATCGTCACCAATAGAACCAATCTCTTTTTAAAATGATCAAAATCATGCATGTAAATTAGTATTTTATCAAATCTTAAACCCTCCAAAATACACAAAAACATTAAATTCTACTGCATGAACAAGAACATGAAAGATGAAGATAATGCACAACACAACATAACACTAGATATATGTGGAAAACCCCACAAGGGAAAAACCATGGTGAGAAAAGCTACTAGGAGCTATTGTCCTAATCCAACCTCACAAGATTAACAACATTTACAATTTTATTTAAGGGCTACAATCCAAGGAAGCTACAACTCCCTGATTACAATTTTAGGGTCACTCCCAAGGAAGCTACAACTCCTTGATCTGAGCACACACTCAAGAATGATTACAGAATGGCAGTCCTTCCACTGTCTAAAACTGAAAATTAAGCTTAATCTCTTTTGATGATTGCAAATCTTCATTTTCACTTCTTAAAATATCTTCTCAACTACCTACTAGCTCACTGCTTTCAGAAATCAAGAATTAATTACCTTCATATCACTACCTCCAAAAAATGGTTAAGCACACTTCTTCAAATGCCTCTGTCACAGGGATATGATCAAAATGAAACTGGACAAGATCAACAACTACTCTTTCTCTTTAAGTCACTTACATAATCATCATAATTTTTTGCATTCTCTTTTAGTCACTTACATAATCATCATAATCATCAATTTAGTTTACATTTATACATGATATTACATTGATTACATTTCACATGTCATTCTATAACAAAAATATTACATATGTGAGTCATCCAATGATTAAAATAAACAATATGAAATGTGTAGAGGGAAAGACCCAAAAGACTACACACAACACAAGGAAGGGGAAAGCACCTTGCGGATCCCAAAACATGCTTAGCCTCATCCCATACTTTCTTCACAACTTTGATCTTTTATTGACATCATCCACACACTTTGAAAATATAAATTAGGTCGGCCATAAACAAGAAAACATGAAATATTTTGCATGTCAGCCTTCACATCCATTGGCAGTACACAAGAATAATAAAAAATTAATTTTATCTCTTCCAAATGAGTCGACATGACCAATACAACATCTTCAATCAATCCTTAAGCTATGCTCATACTTGAACTTGTGGCACACACCACCAACATACCTTAGTCAGCCCTAGCAGAAGCATAAGCCAACAAAACATTCATTTTGAACCACATCCTATATCAAAGAATCCATAACACTTTGTGGAACATCAACAAGCATTGCATAATATCCAGGAACATTCACATACATCCCTTTCACAACTTCATGCAGTAACAAGCTAGTGCAAGCTAACAAATGTGAAACTAGTCTCTAGATAACACATTTTGATATATTGATGTACAGTATCATTTTGTACGAGATATGGTGGAGGATGGAAAGGTCTCTTTAGAAAAAGCGGATACTCTGGAAAAGATTGCAGATGCATTGACGAAACTGGTGAGCACAGAGAAGTACAGGTGGTGTACCAAGTCGATGGGCCTTGGAGCCCATGACCTTCATTAACATCGAGTTTGAAGCAAGCTAGTAAGCCTTTGTCAAGTGGGAGATTGTTGGAAATTGTGCCTCAACTTGTTGGCTTGTATCTCTGTTAAAGACTTGGTGGATTTACCCTTTGTTGATCTTCTTTATCAGCCTATCGTCCAAATCCTGAACCTTGGAACCTTGTCGCACAGTTCAAAAGTTTCTTAACTTCCTGACTGGTCAATCTCCTTCAATGTCGTAGTGTTCAGGATTTTCCTAACCTACTGTGGAAGTTGTAAGTTTTTGTTTTCTCTGATTGAGCGACAAGCCGATGAATGTGGGGAACACTTGGAATTCTAAAAGACTTGTTGAGAATATTGTAGATTCCCAGCTTGATTCTCCAGAAATGCACAAGCAGTGAACGCGTGTCATGGTGGAGACCACAAGGAATGACTCACAATTCATTGTGATGGTCAAATGCGGTGTAGGAGTAAGTTGGTAATAAAAGGACTAACTCGTGGATACCTAAAGTCTTCGGGCTTTTATTTATAAACTAATGACTACTAATATTCCGCATCAATGTGGGATATTGTCGATGGTTGGGCTTCTTGGAAGTCCTAGCGACAGCGATGGTCTTGCCAGGAGTTCTACAATGGACATTGGTAAGAATTCTTGTCGATAGAGTTGGTCTGGCTAATGGTTTTGCATTCGGTATGATCTCTTGCCGATGGATAGTTGGTTTTCTTGTGATATCGAGGAGGCTTGTTTTGTTATCAGTCTAACTTCTTAGAGTGTTGTTGATACCTTTGGTCTTTCTGATAGCTATGTGTTTGGGCATTTTGGCATCAGGGAGACACGGTTTGGTGTCTCACTGACATGTGATTCAGTTAAACTTTTTGACCAAACAATTGTCCAACGTGGTTTGTTTTGAACCAATGAGTGAAGCGGAAGGAGAACCGTTGGTAGTTGAACTGTTGCGACCATTCCTATGTGGAAGATCAACAGACCATGAACAGAATGAGATATACTCTATAACAGATGACAATGATGGGTTCGGGTAATGGAGATTTTTGTTCGATACTAAACATAGATTGATCTGAGTGAATTCATTAGATGTTTCAGAGAGCATTTCTGTATAAGGTTGATCAGTGAATGGGGTTGCTGTAATAATTGACATCGGGAAGTGAAGTTGATCTCTGTATGTAATTTTCTTTACTGTAATACAAAGAGACTTTTCTTGGTGTGGTGGGTTTTTCTCCCATAAGGGTTTTCCCACGTAAATTTGGTGTCCAATTGTGTATGTCTTTATTTCCCTTTTCTATTATTCTTTTCTTGTATATCTTAATGAACTGTAATTGCAAAATTTAAAGTCATATTTGCATTCTTCCATAAGGTTTTGATGTTAGGAGAGTTTTTTCTGCACCTAAGCTTTCCTTACAGTTCTTGGTTCATATAGAACCTCTTACTACTTTATACTTGGCCAATTTTCTTATTTTGATTTTGGGGAACATGCTAAAGACACAAGAGAGGAACACAACCAAGAGCATAATTTTAGTATGGTGGCCCTATTGCAGCTTGATAAACTTGATTTTCATTGATTTCAAAAGTATGTTTGATATTGTATATTCCTTGGAGTTTGTTAGTGTGTGAAGATGTGTAATGGTGTAGGTCAACATTATCGTAAAGTGGAAGGCTAGTAGTTAGTTTATTTCCTATATATGATGTGGTTGTTGGTACACATGTCTTGATGTGTTTTCAAGATACCTACAATTATGTTTTGTCAATTTGGTGTACCGCACTTAGTGACAAGTTGTAGAAGTTTAGTATAAGGCATTCATAGTGTATATTCCAAGGCAAAGTCACAATATCTTGGTTTTCATTCTTCCGTAGAGCAAGATTTAGTCTTGAGTTTTATAATTTGAGTATATTCATATGTGAAGGTGTTATATCCAAATTTTCATAGCATTCATCCTTTTGTAGAAAAAGTAAGTAACAAAGTTCTAGACTGTGTTAAGGCAAAGAAAAGTGGTTCAGAAGACTTGTTGGAATGGTTTGCATTCCATAAGATGTGAAGTTTTGGCCAAGTTATTTTGAGGAGATACTCAGTGATGTTTAATGTATGCTATATTGAAGTTTCAAGTGATTTGATTCTCCGCAAGTTCATTTTCAAAGTGACAGATTGATACAGTTCATTATGGATGCCTAATATTCATCAGAACATGTGTTTGAATACTTGAGCTAGTAGAAGATTCTAAATTTCAATTTCATGATATTATTTAGACACTTGACATGTCTCATAGTGTCCAAGGTATGAAGTGCATGAAGATCTTTCTTGTTTCCAGTACCATGCAAATGTTTCAAGTCATTTTGTGAAGTTATGTTTTTGCTAAGGTCAACTAAGGTATGTTGATAATGTGTGCCACTAATTCAAGATTGAGCAGAGTTTAAGGATTGTTTGAAGATTTCATATGGGTCATGCTGACTCATTTGAAAGAAATGTAAATAATGTTTTATCAATTTTGTGTACCACCAATAGATATGAAGGATGACGTGCTACAAGTTATATATTTTCTTATTTATGGCTGACTTAATTTGAATTTTCAAAGCATGTGAATGATATATATATAATATCAAAGATGAGAAGAGGAGTATGGAAGTCTATGAAGGTATGTAAGTGTATGAGAAGAAGTGATATGGTCCGCCTCAGACCTAATGTGCAGAATTGATGACTATCAGTGGGTTGAAGCCATAAAGTTAGTCATATTCCAATTTTTCTAATAAGGGAGTTGTAGCTTCCTTAGATGTAACCTTAAATATATAATCAAGGAGTTGTAGATTCCTTGGGTTGTAGACCTAAATCAAATTTGTAACAGTTTCTCATTTGTGAGGTTGGATTTGGATAGTAGATCCAAACAGCACTTCTCAATGTGGTTTTTCCCCTGTCAGGTTTTCCATGTATATCTAGTGTCAACTATGTTCTTGTGTGGACGCTTATCTTCTTTTCTATTTTGATTAAGTAGTGTTATGTCTTGCATACACGCCCCAACTTTTTGCTTGGAAAATTTGGGGAACCACTCTTCTTTTCTTCTTTTTGTTCTCTTTGTCTTTATCGGATCCGAAACCGAAACAAAAACTTTTCCAAGGTTCATGTTCCTAGTTTCATCCTGATCTTGTTTCCTCACTCTGTTTGGGTGTCGTCCCATCTTGTTCTTCGTCCCGTTCTTTTCGTTTAGTTTTTTCTTTTGTCATTGCGTTGTTCATTCATTTTGGTTGTTTCATTCGTCTTGGTCTTCGTCTATTCGGTCTTTGTCTTTTCATTGTTGTTTGTCTGTCTTCGATCTTCACGTCATTTTTTTTGTGTTTTAATCTGAGAAAATACAAAAAAATGTAAAATATTTGAAAATACAAAAAAAATTAAAAATTAAAAAAACTTAGAGAAAAAAATTACAAAATTTTACAAAATACAAAAAAATGAGAAAACACGAAAATACAAGAAAATTGAAAACTTAAAATAAATCTTTTATTTAAATGTTTAAATATTTAAAAGATTTAAAAAAAATAAATAAAAATATATTAAAATAAAAGAGATTTTTATAAAATTATTTAAAATAAAATTATTAAATCTTTTTAAAATCTTTTATTTTAAAATGATTTAATAAAGATTTTAAAATCTTTTGAAATCGTAAAAAGGTAAAAGGGAGGGGTAAAATGTTACATTTAAATGAGAAAGGCCTGAAAGTAATTTCAACCCCGACCCCACATACTCTTTAAAAATTCTGAAATCTAAACTAGCGGACTCAGGAAAAGTCAAGTTTTGGCACCTAAAATACTAAAGTTTCAAGTTTGAAATTGGCTCCGACCCTACATAAAGAGAAGGAAGTGAAACCACAGCGGAACCAGGCACACAAAATTCTTCACCTCTGTAAATGGTCCCACTCCCGTGTCGGAGCTGGAACGAGTATTGGTCTAGGCAAAAAAGGTGAAAATTTTAGGTTCTAATTATGTTATGCTACCACATGGAAACACTTCCCACTTCCGCCCTGTCATAAACCTGCTTCCGCACCTTCCACGGACCCAAGAAGAATCTTGAACTTAGAGAAAAACCAAAAATTTTCCCTGTCCTAATCTGGCTCCGCACTCACGTGGAATTGATTCCGACCCCACCTTACCAAAAGGTTGTCTTTGAAACCAAGATAATATCAAAACCAGAACTGACAAAAATAAGAATGTTCGCTTCCAGAATTTGTTCCCGTTCCGCATGGTCATGGTTTCGGTCCCGCCCTAAAAAACTCCCGCATCTGCAGGTGAGTGTATGGTTCTCAGATGGCTTCGCTTCCGCCCAAATAGGGTTCCATTTCTGCTCTTGCTGGACTCATCCGCTCCTAACTCTGCACTCAACCCAACTTGGTTTTGATCCCGCTAGGAGAGAGAGAATTGACATAGACTCGACACATGAACTATTTGAACAGAACACCTCAAACAGATGTTGTCTCTTGCAATGATATGGTGGTTGCAGGATACCTACGTAATGGATTTGTTGAAAATGACTTTAGAAATTCTTAAGCATATGCAATTGAATTTGTAGAATACTCAAAGAAATGTCCTCTCATGAGATGCAAGGCTCGCATAAAATGAATTTGGTGAAGGCCTGGGCGGAGATGCGGACTTTCACCTGATGAAAGTGATTTTGCCTCGATATAAATACATGCCAAATGTGGAAGCAATATTGCAAGCGGGTGTTTATAAAATAAATTTGTTAATATGCAGGTACGGACTCGGACCTAAATCCGTACCTATACGAAAATAAATTCCTAAGGCATGTTATAGCTTTGATCCTACTCCAGTACAGAGATGGTTTCGATCTCGCAGCTTATGGGGATTCAGAACTAGAAGAGAACTTGGCACTAAAAAGAATAAGGTTTTGTGCACGTTTTTCTCCTGCTCCCGCACTTGACCTACTATCGTTCCACTCTGGTATAGAGACAGTTCTGACCCCATTGTTTTCAAAATATGGCAAATGAAAAAAAATGGTAAGATTTGGGTCTATCTCCAATCCCGCGCAAGGAGAACAAACAGTTTTATAGAATGCTTCAGAGGAATCCCTAGCCGAATGCCATTTTCAAGGAGCCAATCAAAGTGTATTTTGGAAACTTTCAAGCACACAATTCGTTGAGGGCGCCATAATCGGAGAGTACACACAAATGGATTTGCATGAGTGTGATCGATAGAAGTGAGAATAGGGTAGAGATACTTGCCAGAAACACAAACAAGAATGTGTTTTTTGAACAGAAACTCTTTGGAAATTGTTATTGGCGGGCGATTACACCAAAGGCCCACAACCTTCGCAAGCAAACACCATGGTAGACATGCCCGCAATATTGAAGTTTAGACAAGGCACATGAACCATTTGAGTAGCATGTTGTAAAAGAGGTTCCATGAATATCCATAAAGTAGCAGCCTCGAAACAAGGTACAGTGTCCATCAAAGGATAAAAGATAGAGGAATTTTGTTCAATGTTGTAGTTGCAACTAGCTTGTTAAGAATATATGAAATCAGTGCAGATAAAAAGATGTCATCTCATGGTGGTTACAAGGCATAGGAAAAACACACAAACCATTTGAAAGAATGCTTCAAAGAGATTTACATCTCATTGAGAGTAGTGCCAGCAAATTTTGCATAAAGTAGGAGCTTTCAAATAGTATGGATGTTCTTTAAAGCACAAACACAGCGAAAATGAAAGCATATACAGGAATTCCATAAAATATTGGACAGAATGCCTCAAAGAACTGTTGTCTTATGGCCTACAATGTAAAATGTGGAAAGTAGATTTGATTATTGTTTCAGTTGGGGAAGTTTGAAAGTTTATTTTATTTACACCCAATTGAAGTAAATTGGATTAATCAATTATTATTTTTTATTGATTAATTAATTTTATGAATTAATGTGTTCTATCATTTGCAGGTGTCATTGAAAAGAATATTATATTGAAATCAAGATGATTTACAAATCAAACGTGCACAATGAGGAAATATTTTCTGAAGGGATCATCAAACTGAAGTAAGTTGAAAGTGTGGTGGGCCAGTTTAGTGTGATCTCTAGGAAGGGATGCAGATTTTTATAATGCAAAAGGAGAACTTAGAGTTGTAACTAAAGGTTGCAATTGTTAACCGAAACCAGACTGAAGGATGGAATTGAGAACTAAAATCAACTAAAGTCAAACCAAGGCTACAAACAGAAAGTTATCTTTAAGGAGTGATTGTGTGCACAAAAAGCTACAACTTTTTGATGTCTGAGTTTGAGGAGGAAATTATGAAAATGATTGAGCTACAAATTGTCAAATGAAGCTCATTGTAAAGGGTTGTTGGTTAGACACTTAGGAAAAGACTTAGAAGTTTTTAGAGCTTAGTTGAATAGAGTTTTACAATAGGATAGGTGATGCAATTTTCTAATTTTCTTAGTTTAGATGGAGGTAATTTGAAGATATGGGTTTATGTACACTGGTGATCTTGCTAGATTTGTAAATGTTGCTTATATGTTTCATTGACAGTAGAATCAACCAGAATTAAACCTGCTTTAGGTTATGCTCTGGAATGATGTTTTTTTAATTAATATTTGCATTGTTAATGAATAGTTGTGTATTGATTAGAGGTTGATTTTTTTTGCAGTTCTAATTTAGGAATTCCTTGGAAAGCAACAGGTCTAATTAGTTGAATGAATCAACATTCTTCTTTCTTTTGTGTCCCTGATCTATATTTTTCCTTTTCTTTATACCCCCCTGTTAGAGTAGGTTTAAATAAGAATTCAATCTTACAGCAATCAAAAGCTCAATAACCAGGAGGCCCCTTAAACATTACAATTACATTGACCATTGAGCAATATCAGCACAGTTGAGAACCAACTACCAGGACCTTGGGAGTTAGATTACTATATGTTGTCTTTCTTTTTTAGGAGAAATAGAATAGAGATATTATGTTTAAATGTTGATGTGCTAAATTAACCATCAACAGGACTGGCACTAGAAGGAGGGTTGAAGAGCAATTTTACTTTGTTGTATGGGAGTGGGTTGGATCTTGGAAAACCCAACTCCGATGGGTAGCCCTTTATGTATTCCTAGGATTCTTAATGAAATTCCTTATCATATGCATAATGGGCTTCCATTATTTTTCGCTAACAGTGGACAAATTGCTAAAGATCATGTTAGGATTTGCAAGGACTTGATGACTCTTCAGCAAATTCTTCATGAAGATACAGCCTGTCAACTTTTCATCAAAACACTGCAAGGTACAGCATGGCAATGGTATGTTAATATTCCACCAAATTATATTTGTTCATGGACGGAGTTAGAAATTTTATTTGTGGATCAGTTTGACCCTTATGCATGAACACAAGACCCATCATTTGAATTTGCAACCACAAAAAGGAAACCATCAGAATCAGTTTACCAATTCAATCTTAGGTTTTTTTTTATGTATCAACTAGTTCAAGATTTAAATATGTTTATTAATGTTATATGTTAAAAGAGCATTACTAGTGGGTTTTGAATCCTTTATTTACAGCAGAAATTAGATGTTGTGGGGAGATTACTTCCCTACATGATGTATTGAAAAAAGCTCTCTTACTAGCACAAGTTGGACATGACATGAGAAATTCAAGCAGCCAAAATCAGGATTGTAATACTCGTGTGCTTGCAAGTTGTCGTCCTTTCCATCCTTATGCCACTTTACCCACCATACCTACCCAGGTGCAATCCTTCTCACCATGCAACTACAACCTTCCTAATCTTCCAAACAACATGTTTTCCAATGCTTCATATCAAGTTAATCCCATGCAAGACCAATGGAAGAATCTATCTATGCAAAATTCAACCACGAAGTTAAGTATTCAACTTTCCAATGAAGTTGTGACTATATCCACTCTTTTTGGTCATACCCCAACACATAATGCATTACATCATAATGAAATTTTAAGTAAAAGATTTGATGAGCAAGTATGTCAATTTGATGTTTTATCTGACAAAGAACATGAAACATATATAAAGTCAGAATATAATGGAAATCTCATATTGGAATCTAGTTTCATTGGAAACGTTAATACTAACGATGATATTGAAAGAAATAAGATATCAACACATGACTATTGTCATGAGAAATCAGCAATACTTTCCAATGCTTTGAACAACTCTTCTGATTGTGAGGAGAATCAACATGATGAGGGATGGACAAAGGATGGTGAGAGATGTTGGATGGATATCCCACGTGCGCAAAATCAAATAAGGAAGAAGTTGGAAGAATTAGGAGATCTGAAATTATCAAAGATGGATTGCCATGTTTTCTTGTGTAGGATGGAATTATATTTCAGACATCAAATCACTATTGAAGGAATTCTTATGGAAGATCCTTGGAGTACGTATCCCATCGATTTGGAAGATGAAACAACTAGCATTCATAAAAATTATAATGACTCCATTTGAAATGATGAGAATAACTGTGAGAACATGTTGAGCTCCTCCCCATCATCTGATGAACTTGATCCTTGTAGCAAGATGGATTCAACAACTATTGAAGGTTATCTACCTTGTGTAGATCCGCTCAATGTGGAAAATGAGTTTATCGATGCATTCATAGGTTCTTTCATGATGATCAATAAGGGAGAAACATCTTTTGATGAGTTAACACAAGAAAATGACTCTACTGATTTGAATAATGAACACATAGAAACTGAAAACAGCATGATTACGAATGAGGCTGCAAGTGGATCTAATGGTGAAGGACACAAAGTTGAGTGTCCAATTGATTCTTCAAAGGAGAAAGATCAAATGGACGTTCAAGTTATTCAAAGGCTCCCTAATAATCATTCAGATCAAACTTCCCCTTGCCAGGAAAATAAATTGGATTTCAATGTCAATCAAGATACTAACATTGATGAACTTAATGGTTGGTTGCAGCAGGAAGTGAATGAATGGCGACTCCAAAGAATATCAAGAAAGTGACCAAGAGGTCATCTCAGAAGTTGAATCCCTTCAACATGACGAAGAGAATGAAATGAGGGAGTGTTTTCTTGGTTTTGATTCTATTTATTCAAATATGATGTTTGAAGAAAGTCCTTGCTTACCATGCACTAGTGAATTGGATCTTAACAATGAGGAGCTTGACACTGACTTGCACATTCTAGTTGACAATAGGCAGAAACATGAATTGAAGAACTGTTTTCTTGAATTTGATTCTATTTATTCAAATGAGTTGTTTGAAGACAATACTTGTTCACCCTGTATTAGTATTTCTGATATCAATGCTGATGAGCTCAATGTTTATTTTCAAACTCTTTTGGGTGACATGTTTGAAGAGAGTGCTAATAGCGATGCTTCAACTTAGGAGGAGGTAGGTTTGTGAAACTTGCAAGCTGACAACACGAGTAATTTATTACTTAATCCTCCTGAGGAGACCTTGATAATTTGTGACTCTGTGCCCAAGATGAAAGCTGCAATGTTGACACATGACTGTTCCAGTTGTATAATGAACCTTGTTGTATATGAGTCATGTAAGATTCATCCTTCTAGTTCACCTTCTGAGGTAAGTGGTTCTGATTTCTTGTTGTTTGGAAAGATTGTCAGGTCAGGTAAAGAAAATGTTGAGCAAATTGATTTTAAGGTTGAGGAAGATGATCCTTTAATTGAGGATGTATGTACTTCAGGAAACATGATTGATATTGATAATTCCTGTGAAATCAAATACACTAGTTTGTTGTTTGAGCCTAGTATTGATTGTGATAGGGATATACATGAAATTTTTGAACAAAGTTTAGATGTCTTGAATGCTAATGGAACATTGTTAATGGATGCCTTTTATGTTGACATGCATGTACCGGAGCGGAATGAAGTGGTGTCCTATGAGTTAAGACCTCATGAAGAAGAGATCATACAACACAAGTCTACATCGGCAACTGAAGATCTTCTGAATCAGGTTGTGTCTTTTCATTATCCTCTATGTTTTAATGATTTTCAGTTTAATTATGATGTTGGGGATAGTAAAAAAAATTTGTGGGTAAATCATGACAAGGCTAAGAACCCACAACTATTAATATTTCAAACTTTATACCCTCAGAATGGATTTGTTGCACATAAACTTTACATTTCTGAGTATAAAGATAAATTTGCTAGGTTTGGAACTGTACCTAGTAAGTTAAGATTCCTACACATAATGAAAAAACTATCAAGTCAATGTACAATTTTTTACAGTTTTGTGTTTGTAGAGCTAGTTTTAGAGTTAGTTTAGGATTAGGATTGGTTAGTGATAGTTTTTGGTTTAGTTAGTTTTCTTTTTGTTTTTGGTTTTTGTCGTTTGTTTTGGTTTTTTTTCTTTTGTTATGTTGTTTTCTTGTTCCTGTGTTCTCTTGTTTTTGTTTTGTTTATGGGTTTGTCTATTTCTCTCTTGTTTTTGTTCTATTGTTGTTTGTTGTTTTTTTTTTTGTTCTCATTTTCTATTTTTTCTTTACTGGTTCGTCATGTTTGTCCACTCTTTTCTTCTGCTCTTCTCTTTTCTTGTCTATTTCTTTTCTTTCTTTTGGGGGGTTCCTCTCGTTGATAGTGAAAGTTAAGTTATTGTATGCAAGTTATGCCAAAAGGTGGATCTATTGAGAGTCTGCTATCTATATTTTCAAACACTTGATCAAACAGTTACTTTGAAAAATTTGATTTACCTTCATCCATTCCAAGTTGGGGAATGTTAGCATGAATTAAAACTTGGTACATTATGCAATTTTGGGGAGTTTTTGAAAGTCTATCACAATCTGTACACCTTAAGAAATCCATTTTTTAGTTTACATCGGGTGGGGTAGCTCTATTCCAAGTGAAAAATCTAAAGGGTTACATTTCTTTCACAATGTCCACCGCGTTCTCAACCTGCTACTTAAGCTTCATTGCTTAAGGGTTGAGAGAAATGAGAAATCACACTTAAAAAGAATTAGCATCTCAAAAAAGAGAAAATAAAGAAATCTAAAAATGAAATCAATCAGCAAGGGTGATTTGAGTATCTCTACCAGTGCTATAGATGCCTAGTTCATAGTAGAGCAATGCTTAGAGAGAACCAGAGGTATCTTTGTCGAGGCTATAGATGCATGTCTGGCAGCAAAGCTATGCCCAGGATATCATTGCACGTTAGAAATGTAACTCACAACTACGTAGCTTGGGTAGAGTCTACTCCACTTTGATCATAACAACGCTTATGGATGAGAATGAATCATTTGCATACACAAATAGGTTTCAGTTTCATCTCAGATCTCCATCGTGTCGTAATTTGATTATGTTTGCACTTCTTAGATTGCCTTGAATGAACATAAACCAGAGATTTTGGGTATTTGGAGGGTTGTGTGTTTTAAAATGCTTAGAGAATTTTCCCAGCCGAGTCCCCATTTGCTATGCCTTGCATACACGCCCCAAATTTTTGCTTGGCAAAGTTGGGGACCCCCTCTTCTTTTCTTCTTTTTGTTCTCTTTGTCTTTGTCGGATCCGGAACTGGAACAAAAACTTTTCCAAGGTTCCTGTTCCTGGTTTCGTCCTGATCCCAGTTCCTCGCTTCGTTTGGGTGTCATCCTGTCTTGTCCCATCTTGTTCTCCATCCCATTCTTTTCATTTCATTTTGTCTTTCATCCTTGCATTGTTCATTCGTTCTGGTTGTTTCGTTCGTCTTGGTCTTCATCTTTTCGGTCTTTGTCTTTTCGTTGTCGTTTGTCCATCTTCGATCTTTGCATCGTCGTTTTTGTGTTTTAATCTGAGAAAATACAAAAAAAATGTAAAATATTTGAAAATACAAAAAAATTAAAAAATTAAAAAAATTAGAGAAAAAAAATTAGAAAATTTTACAAAATCAAAAAAAATGAAAAAACACGAAATACAAGAAAATTGAAAACTTAAAATAAATCTTTATTTAAATATTTAAATATTTAAAATATTTAAAAAAGGAAATAAATAAAAATATATTAAAATAAAGAGATTTTATAAAATTATTTAAAATAAAATTATTAAATCTTTTTAAAATCTTTTATTTTAAAATGATTTAATAAAGATTTTAAAATCTTTTGAAATCATAAAAAGGTCAAAAGGAGGGGTAAAATGTTACATTTAAATGAGAAAGCCCTAAAAGTAATTCCAACCCCGACCCCGCATACTCTTTAATAATTCTGAAATCTAAACTAGCGGACTCGGGAAAAGTCAAGTTTTGGCACCTAAAATACTAAAGTTTCAAGTTTGAAATCGGCTCCAACCCCCCACAAAGAGAAGGAAGCGGAACCAGGCACACAAAATTTTTCACCTTTGTAAATGGTCTCGCTCCCGCATCGGAGCTGGAACAAGTATTGGTCCGCTCATAAAAGGTGAAAAGTTTAGGTTCTAATTATGTTTTGCTCCCGCATGGAAACACTTCCCGCTTCCGCCCTGTCATAAACATGCTTCCGCACCTTCCACAGACCCAGGAAGAATCTTGAACTTAGAGCAAAACCAAAAATGTTCCCTGTCCTGATCTAGCTCCGCACTCACGTGGAATTGATTCTGACCCCGCCTTACCAAAAGGTTGTCTTCGGAACCAGGACAATATCAAAACCAAAACTGACAGAAATAAGAATGTTCGCTTCCAAAAAAATTTCCCGTTTCGCATGGTCATGGTTCTGGTCCTACCCTGAACAACTCTCGCATCCACAAGTGAGTGTATGGTTCTCAGATGGCTCTGCTTCCTCCCAAACAGGGTTTTGTTTATGCTCTTGCTGCACTAATCCACTCCTAACTCCGCACTCAACCCAACTTGGTTCTGATCCCGCCAGGAGAGAGAGCATTGACATAGACTCGACACATGAACTGTTTGAACAAAATGCCTCAAACAGATGTTGTCTTTTGCAATGATATGGTGGTTGCAGGATACCTACATAATGGATTTGTTGAAAATGACTTTAGAAATTCTTAAGTGTATGCAATTAAATTTGTAGAATACTCAAAGAAATGTCCTCTCATGAGATGCAAGGCTCGCCTAAGATGAATTTGGTGAAGGCCTGGGCTACTTGGAGATATGGACTTTCGCCTGATGAAAGTGATTTTGCCTCGGTATAAATACATGCCAAATGTGGAAGCAATATTGCAGGCGGATGTTTATAAAATAAATTTGTTAATATGCAGGTGTGGACTCGGACCCAAATCAGTACTATACTTGGAATAGAAATTCCTAAGGCATGTTATAGCTCTAATCCTACTATGGTACAGAGATGGTTCTAATCCCGCAGCTTACGCAGATTCAGAACTAGAAGAGAACTTGGCAATAAAAAGAATAAGGTTTTGTGCACATTTTTCTCTTGCTCCCGCACTTGACCTACTATCATTCTGCTCCAGTAAAGAGATGGTTCTGAGCCCGCTATTTGCAAAATATGGCAAATGAAAATAAATGGTAAGAGTTGGGTCTATCTTCAGTCCTGCACAAGGAGAACGAACAGTTTTACAAAATGCTTTAGAGGAATCCCTAGCTGAATGCCATTTTCAAGGAGCGGATCAAAGTGTATTTTGGAAACTTTCAAGCACACAATTCATTGAGGGCGCCATAATCGAAGAGTACACACAAATGGATTTGCATGAGTGTGATCAATACAAGTGAGAATAGGGTAGAGATGATTGCCAGAAACACAAACAAGAATGTGTTTGTTGAACATAAACTCTCTGGAAATTGTTATTGGCAGGCGATTACACCAAAGGCCCGCAACCTTCGCAAGCAAACACCATGGTAGACATTCCTGCAATATTGAAGTTTAGACAAGGCGCATGAACCATTTGAGTAGAATGTTGTAAAAGAGGTTCCATAAATATGCATAAAGTGGGAGCCTCAAAACAAGGTATGGTGTCCATCAAAGGATAAAAGATAGAGGAATTTTTTTTGATGTTGTAGTTGCAACTAGCTTGTTAGGCATATATGAAATCGGTGCAGATAAAGAGATGTTGTCTCATGGTGGTTACAAGGCATAGGAAAAACACGCAAACCATTTGAAAGAATGCTTCAAAGAGATTTTCATCTCATTGAGAGCAGTGCCAGTGGATTTTGTAGAAAGTAGGAGCTTTTAAATTGTATGGATGTTCTTTATAGCAAAAACACAGCGAAAATGGAAGCATATACAGGAATGCCATAAACTGTTGGACATAATGCCTCAAAGAATTGTTGTCTTATGGCCTAAAATGTAAAATGTGGAAAGTAGATTTGATTATTGTTTCAGTTGGGGAAGTTTGAAAGTTTATTTTATTTACACCCAATTGAAGTAAATTGGATTAATCAATTATTATTCTTTATTGATTAATTAATTTTATGAATTAATGTGTTCTATCATTTGCAGGTGTCATTGAAAAGAATATTATATTGAAATCAAGATGATTTACAAATCAAACGTGCACAATGAGGAAATATTTTCTAAAAGGATCATCAAACTGAAGTAAGTTGAAAGTGTGGTGGGCCAGTTTAGTGTGATCTCCAAGAAGGGATGCAGATTTTTATAATGCAAAAGGAGAACTTAGAGTTGTAACTGAAGGTTGCAATTGTTAACTGAAACTAGACTGGAGGATGGAATTGAGAACTGAAATCAACTAAAGTCAAACCAAGGCTGCAAACAGAAAGTTATCTTTAAGGAGTGATTGTATGCACAAAAATCTATAGCTTTTTGATGTCTGAGTTTGAGGAGGAAATTATGAAAAATGATTGAGCTACAAATTGTCAAATGAAGCTCATTGTAAAGGTTTGTTGGTTAGACACTTAGGAAAAGACTTAGAAATTTTTAGAGCTTAGTTGAATAGATTTTTACAGTAGGATAGGTTATGCAATTTTCTAATTTTCTTAGTTTAGATGGAGGTAATTTGAAGATATGGGTTTTTGTACACTGGTGATCTTGCCAGATTTGTAAATGTTGCTTATCAGTTTCATTGACAATAGAAGCAACCAGACTTAAACCTACTTTAGGTTATGCTCTGGAATGATGTTTGTTTTATTAATCATTTGATTTGGAAAGCTTTCAAGGAATAGAATTCTATCTTTTCTTTTGTTTAACTAATGATTTGCAATTTGCCATTAATATTTGCATTGTGAATGAATAGTAGTGTATTGATTACAGGATGATTTGTTTTGTAGTTCTAATTTAGGAATTTCTTGGAAAGAAACAAGTCTAATTAGTTGAATGAATCAACATTCTTCTTTCTTTTGTGTCCCTGATCTATCTTTTTCCTTTTCTTTATACCCCCTGTTAGAGTAAGTTTAAATAAGAATCGATCTTATAGCAATCAAAAGCTCAATAACCAGTAGGCCCCTTGAACATTACAATTACATTGACCATTGAGCAATATCAGCACAGTTGAGAACCAACTACTAGGAACTTGGGAGTTAGATTACTATATGTTGTCTTTCTTTTTCAAGAGAAATAGAATAGAGATATTTTGTTTAAATTTTGTTGTGCTAAATTGACCATCAACAAGTAGATGAATTCTTTAATGGTATAACTTAGCTTCAACAATTAAAGATTGAGATTGAAATTTGAAGTATACTCCCCCTTTAGTATTTTGGTGTGTTCAATAGACCCTTATGGTATTTCTCATATTGGTTAATTATGAGGGACCACACTTTATAGGTACACAAATAGAAGGGACTCAAGAAAAAATGACAATAATAAATTGAGTCCTAACACCTAGACCACCTAAATATAATTAGAATCCTTGAACCCTCATGGTACCTACTTTTTCTTGAGGATGAAAAGATAATAGACCACTTCTGACTCAACTACCCCTTCATGATTAAGTTTTGGATGCACTGCTAATAAAAAATTGGTTTGTGGGGGCCCCTGCAATTCAATTTGATTGAAATCTTCAATGGGTGATGACACTTGAAGAAAACTACAATGTGGGGTACAATGTGTGCTATGTACCCATACGTCACTATATAACACATATAAAAAGAATATAATCACCAAACTTTGAACAACTAATTCCTCTCAATTGAAGATGTACATAGCTAAATTGGAATAGGTATATGTGATTTCTTGAACACAATAATCCTATCCCCATTCCTAGAATATTTCTCATCTTGGGATGATGAGATCACAAAAATATGGAAGCTTCTAAAGCTACCTAATAGAACATCAAACCCATAAAATCAAAGAATAAAGCATGAAATTTGAAAGAAGGTGAAGCGGATGGCCCCTTTGAGTGGAATATTGAAGCCCAATTTTGACGAGGCATATGGAGGCAATCCTAGGATATTTGGAGCTAGATGTTTAATTAGGAATGAGATGGGAATCCTCATTTGGTTGTGCTCAAAACATGTACATCTCCTTCAAAACTAACAATGAAGCAAATCTGGAAGCCCTATATGATGTCTTAACTTATATATTTCAAATGGGTTGGACAATATAAACATCAAGGGAGATTTCATGATACGCATAAATGCAATAAAAAAATGAGTATAAAACTAAGAACTCTAGAAAAAGGTGGATGATATTTGTGTGTTGCTCAACTAGTTGAATGATTATCTAGTAAGGAATATGTATAAAGAAACTAATGTGATGATGGACCTCTTAGAAAATCATAGCTATGATCATCCTGAAACTCCCAAACTTTTAAATTTCCATAATGTGTGGGATGATTTGCAACAAATCCTAAACATCAATCATATCTTGAGATGAGAAAATGTAGAAATTCTAGCTTCATAAAAAAATTGTGGTTGATTGATTGTGTAGAGTATAATGATTATATTAGACCTAATTAGACATGTATAATGGTGTTCAAGAAGAAGAAGAAGAGATAAAATGGTGGTTAGGGTAGTAATTTATGATATGCATTATGAATGTTTTATGGAAGAGGCATCCAATCAACTTCAACACTTATGCAAGTTGTCATCATGGAATTATCAAAGTTGCAAGACTCTCAGTTGAGAACCTACATGGTTTTTATTTGGTTAGTGGTTTCCTTACAATTTTATGTGGACATGATGGGCCAAATTTTGGTTGCAAAGATTTTTCCAAATCACTACCTCAACGAAACCTAGTGAAGAGGGCCTATGAAGACATTTTAAACTACAAGAAACAACATTCAAAGTATACCTTGGGGTTTTTTTATAGGCAAGAAATTAAAAGCAATAGAACCATGAGGATGTGTTATGAGGCCTTTTTTATGGACTTGGTCATGGACAAATTTGTAGACTTTTGGAGGATTGTTACTAATCATCCTAACCTCCTCTCCCTTCAATAATTGGCTAGGTTGGAGGAAATAGAAAATGACTTAGGTGCATTAAAAAGTCCTAAAATGCTACGTACCTATGTAACACTATTTTAATGGGATTTTCTAGATTATTTATAGAAAGAGAGTACCCCTTGATAGCACTTGCATATCAATATATAGGTACTAAAGGAATTCTAGATTACATTAAAGTTTAAGTTTTTTATTCTAATCACAAAAATTATTCACTATTTAAATTGTTAATACATTTACAATTTTATTTGAACATATGATATTTCAATGGTTTTCTTATTTTTTTGTTAAATTTGGTATGGTTAATAATGTTTTAGAAAATGATTGATGAAATGGGTCAATCTGTAAGCCAATTCTATCACAAGAGTATGCCACCTATAGATATGTTAGTCCACTAAAACATCCTAATCAAGGTAAGGATTAAAATATATGATATTAAATAGTATGGTAATGCTAATTTCAACATTATAATTTGTTCACATTTTGATGTACATGTAAATTTAACATGTGCATGTATTTCAAAGTAAATGGACGATCTCTTTGAATGTTATTGTTGATACGATCATGTTAGCATAAGATATACCCAATGATAATATAATATTAAGATTAAGAAATCATAAAGATCCAAGCAGGAAAAAAAAAGATAAGAAAGTAAGCATGATATAATTCATAAGGCAAGCATGTATCAACAAATAAAACAATTATAAGTATTATTTTATGAACATAAACATGGGGCAAAGGGCCTAGCTCGATTGGCTAAAGCATCTTGTTGCAGGTAAGAGATCACGAGGTCTAGTCTCCGCTCCATCCTCGTGGTACCGGAGGGCATGTCACACTAGCATCACTGGTCACGTGAAAAAAGTAATTTATAGAGGGGAAAGTAATTTATAGGGGGTTACCTAATTCCTGCAGTCTAAAAAATAAATAAATATATGCAGATAAATAAACATTAAACACATAAGATAAGATTAGGATAAGATTAGTGAATAGGAGCATATATATATAATATGTTGTCACATAAGATATGTGTTATAGGCATATAAAATATGTGAATACTCTTAGAATTGCCATTAAAAATATATGAAGATAAATAAACATTAAACATATGAAATAAGAAAATCAACAAAAATTGACACATTCATAGTATAGAATTAAAACATCAAGAAAGAAAGAATATATAGAAATGTTAAAAATATATTTGTTAATAGAAAAAAAGGAAAAGTTAAAGTATGTGACATAAAGAGATGTCCCTCAAGTGTATAAAGTCAAAACATAAATATATAATTCATTAGGTAAGCATGTATCAATCACTATAAGATTAGTGGTTAAGATGATATATAATACATTGTCACATAAGATAGATGTTATAAACATAGATAAAACATGTAAATAATATTATATCTGAAAACGAATAAATATTAGACATGAAATTAAAAAAATCAACAAAATTTAATACATATAATATAGAATTTAAAACATTAAAAAAAAGCATAATAATTAATGTAAAAAGAATAAGAAAAGTTATAATGTGACATTAAGAAAATGTTTTTCAAATGTATGGAATTAAAAAATAAATAAAAGCAAATTATAAAAACATGGTATAGAGTCCGTTTTCAACCTGTTCAATCCACTTGGTAAAGCACGCTGGAATGGCTTGACTTTACCGTGGCCTGGCATTTGATTCATCAGCAATTTGTCCGCGTCTACGTTTCAGTTGACTTAAATGATAGGTAATCGCGTCCCCACATTACAAAAACCTAATCATATGAAATTTATTATTTGTAATTTTAACTATTCAAAAATTATGTATTGGGAAGATCAAATGAGGACCCCACATTCTAGTGGTATATCTCTTGTTTAGATTTGATGATTTCGGATAAGTGGACTTTCTTTCTTTTTTATATCCTTATAAACTGTAGTAAACTTTTTTAATGTGATCAGTGAAGCTGCTGGCGCAACATATCCTCTGGGACCATGAGGACGATGGGGAGACTAGGCCTTGTGACCTCTTGCCTGCAACATGATGCTTTAGCCAATCGAGCTAGGCCCACTACCCCGAATTTATTTTACCTAGTATTTTTTAATATGTAATATTATTTCTTATTAATAATAATATAATTAGCAATGGGAATGTTGAAAAGGTGTGGAAGGTCAATTAGGGAACTTTTTGGTCTATTAGTTGCATATATTTGTGTAGTACATGAGGTATTAGCAGGTCATTTAGCAAATGGCGTTCGTGCAACAAGGGTCTCAATGGAGAAGTGGTAGCTTCAAATCAACTATACATCCACTTAGAAGGATCCAAACACAATTGAAACAAAACCTCTAAGGCTTCCAATCCATCCACTTTGTATCAAACAAAGGGGTCAAATGCATTGGAAGGTTTGAGGTACTCTCTATTTTTGACCATTTCTCTCTCTAACTTATATTTTAAATTTTAGTGTTGAAATGTAATTTATTATATAAATTAAAATATAATTATTGTACAATAATTTAAAATTTAATAAGAAAATTAATTATAAATTAAATTAATTTTAATAACTTTTAATTATTATTGTAATTTTATAAGAAGACAAATAATTAAAATAAATTTCAATTTTAAATCTAAATTAAAAATTAAAATAGAATAAACTAAATATAAATTAAAATAAAAAAGTAAAACCAATTTTTTAATTTTATAGAGTTGAAATAATAATAAAATATGTACATAAAAAATATAATTAATCTATTACAAACAGTTAATTGAAAGATAAGCTCAATATTGATAAATATTAATATAAAATTATTATAAAGTTGAGCATAAATATATAGTTAAGTTCTTACATAAAGTAAATTTGAAAAATTAAAACCCTAGTTGGTATGAGTTTTCCACAGTCCATAAAGTTAGAATGCTTAGCTTTTGGATTCAACTATGTGTAATTTTGTGTGTCGTTTGGATGAAGAGGAAAAAATACACTAAGTGTGATCCTTTTTGTGATGATGGATCACTAAGTGTGATTGAAACGTAGACACAAAAATACATGCACTTGAATCCAAAAGGTAAGCATTCTAAATTAAAACCCTATTAAACTATACTAAAATTATTAAAGGCAAAATTTTAATTTTCTATGAAGATTAATACAAATATAATTACTAGTAACTTAATTTACAATCTTATTCTTAATCGATGACATTGTCATTAATTGAGTGGACAAAAAAGAAAAACTTTATAAATTATTTATTTATTATTATATATTATATTTGAATTATATATAATATAAATTATATAAAATATTTTTAAAAATATTATTATATACTACAAATATATATTTATATTAAATATGTTACATATTTATTTCATCGCACTTGATGGGAAAAAGCTCGAATAGGAAGTAAATTCGGCCTAAAATATAGGGGAGACATACTAGTAGTTGTCATGTAGGGCTAACTTTGCGTGCAGAGTGCAAAATAGGTCCGATTTCATTTTTTTTTCGAGTTAGGACCTTAAAAAGAAAATTTTGGCTTTTGGGTATTTAAAATGTGCCTTGTGGAACCCGTAAAGTGAACAACTAATAAAAACTTATAAAAATTCAAGGTGTTTTCAATAGTTTTCAATGTGTTTTATTTTTTTGGTCAACTACACATTCAGTAGTGAACATATATTGGTGTAATTTGTAAATTTTTATTGGCATAATTAAAACAATGTAATGACTAAAATGTAAACGGTTATTGGGGGGTCAGGTGAATAAGGAGTAAACAGCAATTGGATCATGGGCGGCAATTGGGTCTTTTCCCCTATAGGCATCTTAAAAGTTATGTTTCAATGAAGGCTCATAAGAGTAATTGCATGGTATAATTAAGTGTTAGGTTAAGTCCCTCAAGTTTTATTATTAATTAAAAAAGCTATTATAAGAGAAGTAATAGTAAATGTAATAAGTAAAAGTTTTGATATTCTTTATTTAATTTGATTATTAAATTAAAAATATGTTTTTTATGAATTATTATTTAGTATATTGTTTTGTGTTACATTATATTATGAAATTTTAAAAAAAAATTATATTATATTTTTTTTAAAAATTATAATAATATGTGAATTTATTGTGTAGACATTTCAAATTGTCTCTCACCATTCATCCACTTCAGGTCATCATTTATAAAATTAATTAAATAAATTATATTTATTTAATTTATTGTCATAATTTTCTTTTAATATTAATTAAATATATTTAAATAATTACTCTAATCATCTTTCTAATAGTAATTGAATAAATTAGAACTATTTATTCAATTAATCAATCATTATTCTAAAGTCCAACTTTAAATAAATAAATTCAAGTTCATCATGTCCATACCCAAAAAATTATATTAATATAATCTATTTATTTATTTTCCCTTTTCCTCTCACATCATTAGTACACTAATATCAATTATTTAATTTAGCTAATCAATTAAATAATTCAAATTATAATTAATTAAGAAAACTCTTTTCACTGTCTCTATAATGTGCATATGTACAAAAAATGACCTTGCATGTATATTTGATCCATGCTTCCTACAACTCCAAAATCTTATCATGAAATCTCATCCATCTATTTTTCCAAAAAAAAATTAACCCTTCACCTAAATCCAAAAAGAATTTACAACTCTTATCAAAATCTAAAAAATAAAATTTGAATTTGTCCAACACCCAATCCTCTTCGTAAGGTTGAAATCCAATATCTAATTTTTATAAGCCAAAAATTAAAATCCCAACCCCCAAACAAAATATCCTTCAAACCAAACTACAAATCAATTTCATTGTCCTAAACTAAAACCTTAAAACCAAAACAACCAATCAAATTCACTCAGAACCACAATCCTTTGATTAAGTGTAATCTCAAACTATCTTATCTTTAACTTAACCCCAAACCATCTCCATAATCCTAAACCAAATCAAATTCAACCTTCCACCATACCTAAATTGAATTTGTTC
>VDFB02352155.1:0-10367 GCA_007258455.2 Sequoia sempervirens | reverse complement strand
TCCACATGTAAGAGGTGGGTCTAGAGCAAGTCTTCAATGCATGAGTGAGGAAATATTTAAATGGGACCGATGGTTTTATTTTTTTATGCTTTCATTTTAAGGGAGCAAAACATTTGAAATATTAAATGTTGCTTGACTTTACCCTGCTGGCCCACTATTTTAAATTATGTGCTTGTTAAATTTGGTGAGATAGCGGGGTGTGAGAGAAGCAAAGAGGTGGGCCCCCATGAATTTTAATGTGTCTATGAAATATTCAAGGTAAAACATTTAAAGTGGAGCCCGAAAAAGAAAAATTTAAATGTGGAAAGAAAATTAAATGCATAAAAATATTGGGTAAATGCATTTTACAAGCCTAATGAAATGATTAAAGAGGGGTCATTTGATTTTAAAAGTAATCATATCAAAATAAAAAAATTACAAATGTATCCACATTTAAATTAGTTGGCTGAAAATAGTGTGCAACAAATGTTTTAATTGCAGAGGTAAAAATCAAAGAGAAGGCAGGGGGAAATTCTATTTACCTAAATATTAATTTCTCATTTTAAATGGGGATACGTGAAAATGAAATATGAAAGAAGCATAGGTGATTTTGGATGCCTAATGTGAAATATTTAGAAGTCTTAGTTGGTATGGGTAAATACTCTATTTTCCAAGGTCAATGTAAAGTGAATTTAATGTTTAGTTTATAATGAAATATGGGTTGGGCACATAATGACATGAACTATACTAGATAGGGGTAATATGCTTTGCCGATGAAAAGTCAGAAGGGAAAACTTTTGTAAATGGGGAATTTTCTCTGATAAAGATAAAATAATGCATGTGATAATATGCAAGGAAAAGTTAATTTAATATTCACTTTGGGGCCAAATAGTATTTGTTGGGAATAATGTGCAACTCCGAGTAAATAAATGAACAGAGGTGAATCTTTTCACAGGAAAAGGAGATATTTTCTAGCTGCTGAATTATAATGGAGAGTGTTTACATGGATAGGTTTTCAATTGAAAAACAACTTAAGCAAAGGTAGTATTGGGGGAAAAATTCAGTTGGTTGAGAAGAGATGAAAGAGGCTTTACAAATGTGTTGATCAACGGTGATAGATGCTTCTAGATGTCTTCAACATATTTTTTTTCTGGAGTTTTATGTTTCCTTTTATTCTTTTTGTCTTCTCATTGTTCTAATTCTTGGGTTCCAATTTATGAAAGCTTTGCAAGTCAAGTTGAAGCTTTGGGTAGAGTGTAAAGCTAGGAGGATTTTAATTAAGTCATTAAATCTGAAATGTGTGTTTTAAATTATGCTTTCATGTATATTTTAGCTCATAATTGTCTCCATTGTTGAAATGTAGTGCTCTTTTAGATTCAATAATAAAATTATCTGAGTCTTTTCATGCATTGATTTACATTTTTGTTCCTTCCTTTTATTTTTTGAGTGATGTAAATGCTTTAATTGATCACAAGCTAAACCTATTATTGCCTATTATTCAGAGAATAGTGTAATTGCTTCAACAAGTGTGACAAGAGTGTTGTGTTTCAAATGGATTTTGTAAAGAATGATTATCAGATAAAACTTTAGTTGTCTTGTCGTCATAATTTGATAAAAATTGCAAAGATCTTCAGAAGATGTTCAACATTATAGGATGAAATGTGGGTTACATGACTCCATAGCCCATTTATTAGCACTAGTCAATTTTTATGCTTCTGTTGTTTTCAGCTTGGTCCCAAATCTTTAAAATTAAAAAACCATTTCAATTATGTATGTTGAGTTGTATGTTCACCTTGTTCTCCATGTTGGATAGTGAAATTCTCTTAATGTTTTAGCCAATCTTGAGTGATATTTTGTGTTTCTCATCATAATTCTGTGAGAACATTATCTGTTAAGAAATATCATGTTAATTGTGTGTCCATATCTTTAAGTATTCCTAAAGGTTCACCCCTTAGGTCTTACAAAGTCTAAAGTGCAGGGGAAGTGAGTGTTAATTCCATTTCCCATCATTTGGCCAAATCAACCTTTCAATCTAAGCATAAGACCTTGACTAAGTCTATAGGATTCAATTGTTCTATTGATATTTGGAGCACCAACATAATGTCAACTCTACTGGGTGTAATATTGAATCTCCAAGTGCAAATTGCTTAGTTATAGATTCATATTATTGTTTTTCATTCTAAATTAAGTTCAAATAATGAAGGATTTCAAGCCTTGAGAAAGATTTAATAAAGTAAACCTGAAAGATTTCATGATATGTGGTGCTCTGTTGGTGGAAGGAACTCATAAATGAATTTACATGTGAAAGAGCTTCATGTTGTTTGAAGTTCAATCATCTACAAAGAGAGGTGGTGACTCTGTTACAAGAACCTATTGAAGAGGTGAAATAAGTTCCAGATCTACAATATTTCAAAAACAATTTGTAGTAGCTGCAATGTTTCTAGGCATTCTTCACTCTTGGTTTTCAAGAAGTTGTATATGAAAACCATATTTGAAATTCTTAAGAAATAAATTTGCTTCCCTATTGAGTGATTTAGCACTAGGAAAGGGAAAGGATAGTAAATTTAATTTTTGCACACTTCCCTTTGCTAGATATATTGAATGAATTCTTATTCCATTGAAATATTTTTGTCTAGTGCTCAAATATTTCATAATTTGGATGGTTAGAATGTATTTGTGTATCTTAGGGGTTTCCATCCATTTGCATTGTTAGCAATTGTCATTGTAATCCACCATTTGGTCATGCTTATAATTATGCACAATTATTGAGCCTTGATTTGTAATATCTATGGATCCTAAAATAGCCATACACATAGAAACTTTGAGACATCTTGCTAAGAAGTGTCAAAAGTCTAATAATTCTCATACATCTCATACCTCAAAGTGCAAGAATCCAAGAGTGCATAAGTCTAAGATAAGTCCAGAATGGAAAGTTGTATTTGAAAGAGGACTTAGAGAGATGGATGAAAGACACCAGCTATTTCAACAAGTCTAGTTAAGAGACAATAATACTGTATCTACTTGTCAAATTCTTGCACCATTTTTCAATTCCTTTGATCCATTGTATGCTTAATTATATTTTTCATGGGTTGATTACAAGACTAAAGTTATGTCAGCTCAAGTTTATAAGGATATGCCTAGATTTCATGGATACAATGTTTGTGAGGGAGATGCACATGTCCAAAAAAAATTCTAGCTTCATGGAGAAACATTCCTTTGAGTATCAAGATATGTGGATGAGATTCTTTGTCAGATCCCTTGAAGCAAGAGCTCGAGATTGGTATCTAAGTTTTCTTGAGAAGTCATTTCCTTGCTGGGATAAACTAGTGAATTCTTATAGAGAATAATTTTTAAGAGATCCTTTAGATCTTGTCACAAGATTAAAGGAGATTAGAAAGTAGAATCAAGAGTCAAGCATTGAATTCAGCCATAGATATGTTGTTGCCTATCACTAATCCTAGAAAGTTTCAGACCTAGTACATCAGATTGTATCCATATGTATTTTGAAGCTTATGAGGAAGGATCTAGTGCATTTTTGAAATATTTTGAAATTCTGAGTATGCAGATGGCTTACACAGTCTTGGATAATTTGGATAAGAAAAGGAATGAATATGTGTAGAGATTGTTGTCTTCACTTATGGGAAAACATGCTGATGAAATTAGTAGTTGTGTGAATGTGAATGATCAAAGCTCTTTAGACAATTATAGACTTGAGAAAGTTGAAGATGAGAAAGATGCATTATGAAGTGATGAGAACGTTGTTAATGAACAGCTTAAAGAAGAAGTGTACCCAAATGAAAATCAGCAGCTGAGTTTCACAAGTCAATAACCTAAAGAGGAATATCAGTTGGACTTACTCTTTGAAGAAGCAGGTATGCACCATACAGACCCAGATATCAGACCAGATTGAATGGCATGGTCGTCTACGTTCACCGGATGGCCTGGCATCGAGTGTAATGGTATGCACCGTTCCGTCCATCGTCAGCGTTTAATGGCTGGCGAACGCCGGCGACGCGCCCGCGATAATGGCATGCATCGCCAGCCATAACCAACTTAGCTGACCATTCATCAACCCAACATCTGTTCAATATATCACTCACCGGGCACCGACAAATGCACGTTACCATTGTGAAGGTCAAGAAGAGGAAGTGGTTAAAAGAATAGATCAAAATAGTGATCTATTAAGTTGTGAACAAATTTAAGATCTATTAACCACATAATATCAAAAATGCACATATGGGAATAGCTCTCAGTTATTGTGTGCAGCCCCTATTGACTTTGACAGTGATGATAACCTTTGAGATGAAAGGTATGATGCAAGTGATTTTGATTCTCCTTCCAATGATGAAACAACTGATAATGATGATGATAGTGAGGATGAAGACAACCAACCCTTTGATAGTGATGCTTTGTATGATGAGTATGACAGTGTGAATGCTGATGCAAACTCTGAAATCTATTTTGATGAGATTGGAACATTAGATGACCATGAGGATTGCATATCCAATGGCCCAGGTTTTGAAGATTTCAATGAATATTTGGACAAGTCTTTGTTTGCTGACTTGAATGAGCCTAGGCACGAGTCTTTTCATGAAAATATGAATGATTATTTCATTAAGAAATCAGATTGTCTTTCTGAACTAGAATTGCTTGTTGTTGAGAAACCTTCTAACACTGAAGATGTTGACATACTATGTTTAGAGGATGATAGTGTGACTATAGATGATGATGATTTAGAAATCTATGATGACTCTCTATACCAACATCATGAAGAACAACTACAGAGTGTGCCAATAGATGAGTGGATCTCTTTGAATACACTTGGAGATAGTTTGCATGATGAACCAGACCATTTGGTAAGTTATTGTGATGGTTTAAATTTTGATATGAAAACTAATAATCAAATTGAAACTGATTTTACCAAGCATGTAGCAGAATGTAAGTGCTAATTTTGTTAGCTGGAAGAAGGTTTCACAAAGTGTGGTAATGTGCAAAACATTGAAGAATGTTGTTTTTAATCTAAGAGTGATTTACATGATGGATATGATAGCTTGTTGCCACATGACAGTCAACATTTGGAAAGTTTTCCTAACTTTATGATGCATAGTGACTATGAACAAGTTGATAGTGTTCAATATGATTTCCTATTAGCATGTACTAGCATGTTTAATCAAGCGGATGATTGTGATTAGATTGTAGTTTCATATGGTCTTGATCACCATTTGCAAATTATTTCACTTGATAAAAAATTAGAGAATGAAGAGATGGAAAGTGATGTGGCATACATGATTTGGTTTCCATGTAATGAAGCCAAATAGAAAGCAAGTTTCCACTTGCACAAAGGCAGGCTAATACTTGTGTTTGCACAAATGCAGTCACCTAGGTTTTCTGGTTTGATAGAGAAAAGCATGAGTTGAGGGAGATCAACTCTTTTTACAAAATTGTGTGTGACAGAGATAAATGTTGACTCTCATTTTTTCATTTGGTGGCCTGGGCTCACTAGATGAAGTTGAAATGAAGAATGAATAAAGGAATAGTTTGAGGACACCCTGATTGACTCATTTTTTTGGTCTACTCCCCAGAGATCTATAATATTTCTATGCCCACATGGAGCATACATCCCCAGTAGGAGCCACTGATGGTACTCTCAAATTTTGCAAATTTGAGATGCCCATATCGAGAATTTGTCCTCCGCACTTCCAGAAGTGCACATGAGAAAGCTGCTTGAATGACCCACTTTGGAGGGTTATAATCTAGAGCCTATTGTTTTTGGTGCAAAACCCATTTTCACACCTACTCATGTGTCCTATGTGAGTGTACGTGTCAATTTTTCAGCTTCCCATGATGAATTTTTTTAGGGTTTCAAAAGGTGAAGCTAAAGGGTTTTGTCACTTTTCAGCTGTTTGTAAACTTTTAGTTTTGCAAAGGAACCCCCTGTTTCAGCTTGCATTTTGCAACCAGATGACTATCATGAGAAAATGGTTGTTGCTCTACATTCTCCATACCAAGATGATCTCACATCTCAATTTTTAGAACTTCACCAATTGATTTACTATTTTAGCAGATCAAAACCAGATGGAATTTCTTTAGTTTTGCACTGAAACCTTTCTGAGAGGCCAAATTTGACCATTATTTTTTTATCAATGATGATTCAACCTAATCCCTCTTGCACACATGTTCAGTGCACCAAAATTAGCTAGTCTTTTCGATGGCAACTCACATGGAATTGATTTTATATTTTTGTAATGACGTGATCTCTTGAGTTTTAATTGGTTAGGAATAGTTGTTTGTTGCAAAAAGTTCAACTATGAAACTTTGACAGTGAATATTTTTCACCTCATGACTCCTTTTTCCAAGTCATTTGTTGCTCTCAATTCTATGAACCAATTTTTGCATGTCTGCAAGTTTTCATAACTTTAGGAGGTTGTTTGACCAATTTTCAAAGCTGATTCTAGAGCCAACCTGGTCAGTTTGCACATTTTATAAATATATTAGAAAGTGATTTTTCATGCAAACCTATTTCATCTTTTCAACTTTGAAGCATTCAAAAGCTGCCAGAGAGTCAATTGAGCACAAAATTTGTTTCAAAAAAAAAAAATCAGTCTGGCCACATGGGGCTCGACATGCTCCATCCTGTTATGAACTTGCAAGTGTTGGATTGCATCATGATCGAACATATTATGGTTATAAGATGTATGAATTTTAGAACATTGTCCCAACAATGAATTCTCACTTGTTCTTATCACAAGTTTCTTCAATTGACCCAAAGAGAATGGTGCCATTTGCCATGGATGAAATCATAGCATTCTTTAGTTTTGTTGGTTTTCTAAACAGTTATATTGAGGGAGTATGTTGAGGATATCATAAGTTTATTCTTCCTCAATATTTTTAGAGGAAACCAAATCAGAACTGTTTATATTGAGAAGGTTTAAATAACTATTTGTGTTGTGAATTAGGATTGTACATGGGTGAAATGGTTGTGGATGGTTCCCAGGGTCAAATCTCTTCACCATGGCTATGTTTCGCCCAGCCAAATATTAGAATGATAAAAAATTACAAAGGATGCACTAACATGGAAATAAATAGAGGATATGCAAAATGGATGAAACTCATCAAAGATTTTATGTTTGCTAGCAATGTGAATTTTAAAAAGGGAGGAACCTGCAAATAAATGCCATATATACACTAAAGTGAATTTTTTGAAGAGGTGCACATAGATGCAAAGTATACACCAAATGTAAGTTTGTAAACTCATGCATCCAGCACAAATAGAATGTTGAAAAGTCTTTAGTGACTCTTAAGCAAATGAATTTGGCAATGAATGTCATGCTCGATGTATTCCCAAATGGAATATTAATATGATTCCATGAATTTTGAAGACAAGTGTAAATGCATATTGGATTGAGGGTTGAAACAAGGTAGCTAGTGCATGAAGGAAAGCATGCCAAGGGCTGCACAATTTATGCAAAATGTAATTGTTGAAAAATATTTTGACACTTCTAGACAAATGAAGTAGCTAGTGTGCATGGAGATGGGATTCCATCCAAAGCAAGTACAATATGTATTTGTGGAAAGTCTTAAGAAACCCTTAAGCATACACAATCAACAGTTGTGCAAAGGTTTCTCCTTCCCACACCAATGATATAGTGGTGTTTGTGTAGCCTTTAAAGCAAAATGTATGGAGACTACATTTGTTGCATATGCACCAAAGGTATTCATTGAAAATTATTTAGATCAATTCAAACACCTATATTGTAGTGAAGAAGCTCAATGGAACAACATATGCTCACCAATCAAAGGCACAGAGGACAAAGGCCGCGCTAAGAGATGAAGGTATGCATTTGAAAGGCCAAGCAAATAGTTTATGAATGTGGTCTCATGGTATGCTACTGAAGCTAAGTGCTCATGGAGTGGAATGTATTAAATTCTTTATAAAATTTCAAGCATATGCAGTAGTGTGCAAGCATGGGAGCGGGGTTTAGATATCCAAAAAAATATGTCTACATTGTTGATGGGCATCCACCAAGGCATCAAACCTATTGCAACATATATGCATGGATTGGAGATGATGAAAAGCCTTTAGAAAATTTCAAAAGGGAACAAAGGAGAACCTTGTGAGTAACACATGGAATGAAGATGAGGGCACGCATCACAAAAGTTGAAATATTGAAAGGACTTTATAAAATCTCAAGAAAATAAAGATGGCATTATACAATAGAGAGATTTGTTGTTAATTTCTATAACCCAGCAACAAATTAATTGCTCAATAAATTCATAGAAAGAAATTTGATTTATAACAATTAACACAACTTGGTTAATTAACAACTAATAACAACAGAAGAAAAAATAACAATAAGCCAATCACAAAAAGACAATGACACAAATTTACCTAGGAAACCCCAATTCAGGGAAAAACCTGCAAATGTTGGATCTTCTATTTAGCCTAACAGCAAACTTTTCTTTCAAAAATACAATATGAGTTTGCTAAATCAATGTTACATTTATAGAGCCTAGCTACTTTACTTAGCGTGCAAGGAAAGAATCTTTCCTTGCTTTCTTTGGCTTTAATTACACATAAAATCACTCTTGGATTTATCTTATCCTCACAAACTCAAAAACATTCTATTAAAGAATAAAAATCATGTTGTTGCTAAAAATTCAACTCAAATTGTTTTAAAGCATATCTAACTTGAGTTGCTTTAAAGTGATTTCAAGCATATCCAACTCAAGTTGCTTTAAAAAAATCCACATCCCACCTTTCAAGCTACAAAAATCAACACTCCCTCTTAGCGAGGAAGGTGTTTTTCACCACACCCAACTTGTCCCTGAAGAATTCAAACTTGCTCTTCATCAAGGCCTTTGTCAGGATATTTGCTATCTGTTAATCCATAGGAATGTAATTGAGCTTCACTATCCCCTTCTCCACAAAATCTCTAATGAAGTGGTACTTGATCTCAATGTGCTTTGAATTTTCATGAAACACTGGATTCTTAGAGAGTTTGATACAACTCTGATTATCACAATAAATGACTCATGATCCCTCATCAAAGGTTCAAATCTGAAGTTTTCAGGCTGGCATAGTTCTCACATGTGCTATTGATGCTAAGGCACCCCTCTACGTAATCCAATAATGCAATTTCTAACTTCTATTTCCTCATCAGTCAAGAGATCGCCTTTAATCCGTCCGAATTACACCTTTAAAGTTCTTTGATCATCTATAATTCCCAATCAGAACTCTCGAAGCCACCCATCTTGTTGAACATTTCAGCCCATAATCAAACAGCCTTTGAGATATTCTGGGCCATACAGCCACAGTCATCCAATGTACTACTTGGCTCCCACCAAACCACCCAGGTCAACAAAAACAATTGTGCTGACTCATGTTAGGATACGAATAAGAGATCCTATCAACTGTCTATATAAATTTGGGTCCACTACCTCTAATCTAGAAGCATCAATCTTCTTCCAATTGGTCACAAGTGGCATTCACATAGGCTTACAATTTTCCATCCTGAATCACTTCAAGATATCAATTAAGTACTTCCCTTGTCTAATGAAGATCTCTCCCTCTTTCTTCCACAACTCCAGTCCCAAAAAGTAGTGCATCAACCCCAAGTCCATCACAAACTCTCCTACAAGATCCCACTTATAGTGTGCTATGAGCTCCTCTAACCCTATGAGAAATAGGTCATCAAGATATAAAACTAATATGAGAATTTTGTCCTTCACCTGAACATAGTACAGGTTCAGATCTACCTCACTCTTGATGAAGCCCACACTCTGCAAGTAACTGTCAATATGTGAATGCCATGCCCTAGGAGCCTGCGTGATTCCATATAGTACTCTTTTCAACCTGCATACATGAGAATCCCTCTCATGTGCTTCAAATCCTTCTCACTGCTCTATGTAAATCTCTTCCTCAATCACTCTATTGAGGAAGGCCATTTTTACATCCATCAGGTGAATCCTCCAACCCATTTGTTCTACTACATAAATGATATCTCTTATGGATGAGTACCTGGCTACTGGAGCGAAAGTCTCATCATAGTCAACTCCTTCCTTCTAAGGAAACCCCTTAGCCACAAACTGGGCTTTGAACTTCTCCACACTACCATCTACAACATGCTTAATTTTATACAACCATCTTGTGCCCACCAAAGACTTATCTTTTGGTTGTGGTACTACCTCCCACCCACTATTCTTCATGATGGAAGAATACTCTTCCACCATGGCATCCCTCCATACTTGGTGTTTGGATGCCTCTTGAAAGCTGGAAGGTTCTACTTCAATTAATTCACTCATAAGTTCCACATACTAAAAATAACATCTGGGAGCTCTTCTCTGTCTAACTAAGTCTTGAGGATCACCTTCATATTCTTGAGCCTCTC
>VDFB02352154.1:0-20682 GCA_007258455.2 Sequoia sempervirens | reverse complement strand
GGGAGCTGGTTAAATATATTTTAACAGTTTTCTTTCATACTCAATTCTTGTGGCTCCACATCATCTACTCCATTGTTACCAAATCTGGTTGGATCCAGAATTTTTGAACCAGCCAAATTTGTCAAATTTAGTTCAAAATTTTTTATTTCTATAGAAATTTTTCCTTCTTTTTTTTTTGAAAAATTCTGGTTTCCAAATTCTTTTGGCATCTCAAACAAATCAAAAATTTCAAATCTAGTAACTGTCATCTACCTCTTTCTTTCTCAACTTCTACTAACCTATCCTCCTTTGACATATTTTCTCTCATTATCGAATTCTTCTCTTTCCCTCTTACTATCTTTGTTTCTTTCCTCATCATCTTCTAATAAATTACTTCTAATCGACCTTTTAAATCTTCTTCTATCTTATCTTCCACATCTACATAATCTTCCTAAATTATCATTTAGGGAAGTCTTCCTAACTTTTAAATAGAGAATTTCTTTATATCTAAACTCAGTGCTTTCCTTTAATCGATAATTAATGTCCCCACCACATTATAAAACAAGCTAGAGGGTGCACCTCTTGGTCAACCACTCCCATGAGTTCTACATCATATGCATCTTCACTCTTAAGTTCTATTATATCTTCCTTCTTTCTCTATCCTCTATTAACTATTTTCCTCTTTAAATTGACTTCTATATCTCTTTCCTCTTCCCATTCTTTAAAATATTGTATTGAATTTTACATTCTTGGCATGCATCTACTCTTTTCTATTGTTAGCATTGATATCTTCACTTTCCCTTTCTCTCTTTAACTATAAAGCATTTTTTTGACAAAATTCCTATTAGCATCATCCTTAAACAAGAAAACATGACCTTTCTAAATGTGTCCATATTTGAGTCTCCATTTTACCTCAATAAGTCAAGGGGTCCTACAAGTCTAGATGGACACCAGGGTTCTCCATGTGTTAGGTTCTTGATCTTACTCCTTTGTAATGCATTTCTCAACTCAAATATTGACATACTTGTGTCCAATATCTCAACTCACTTCTATGGTTGACACTATCCTTCTTCAATTGTCTTCTTCTAAATTAAATTTAAATCTTCTCACCTATTGGCGTCTCGACCATGATACCTATTTCCCTACATTGGCAACATTTTTTTCTGTTTTGATACATATGTATGGTTTTCTAAGAGCTCAACAAAACTAAATTAAAATAGAAATTTCCATCAATTCACAGGCCATTCATATGACATCCTCTATGGTTGATATGGACAGCCACCCTTGATATAAGGTCAGCTTGTTTTGCAAGGCAGGTAGAGTCTAGACAACCAATCTTTGCTTGTCACCTTTGTTTTGTACTCTACCTCCTTTTAATGAGCCATCCTTATGGGTCTTCAGCTACGTAGGTACTATTCAAGATTTACAACTAAGGATACTTTATTTGAAGTTTCAAATTTACATTTTTTATCTAATCATGCTAGTATTTGCTTGTCACCTTTGTTTTGTCTTCTTCCTACTTCAAGTGAGCTATTATTTTGTGTCTTCACCTACCTAAGTACCACCCAATGTAATCAAGATTTATCCTAGGGATAGTTTATTTGAACTTTTAAACTTACATCCTTTATCTCATAATGCCATCTTCTTGGATTTTTGTCTCATTTATATCTCTTCCTTCAACTTCTCTCACATTATTCTACTAATGCCAACCCCTCTCTCTCTCTCTCTCTCTCTCTCTAAATTTCTTTACCCTTGATACAATTTCTCTTCATACTACAATTTTGGTTCTCTTTGAAAACAAATTTAAACTTGTAATGACTCATCCTCTCTCTCACTCTCTAAATTTCTTTACCCTCGATACAATTTCTCTTCATACTACAATTTTGGTTCTCTTTGAAAACAAATTTAAACTTGCAATGATTCATCTTCTTTTTCTCTTCATACTACTCTTTGAAAACAAATTTAAACTTGTAATCTATCTCTCTCTCTCTCCATTTTACCCATTTCCTTGGTGTTATGCCACATATAGCAACAATTTTGTTTTCTACCATGACACACTTCTCTTGATGTATACGAAGCACTTTGCACTCTGCTACAATCTCCAACCTTCTTTTTTCTTTTATAACCAATTCCTTGTTTCTTGACTTGAAATTTAAGTTTATTATTTATTTACTGATTTTTAACATTTTGGCAAGCTGCATCATTTATATTGTACTACAACTTTCTCTTATATTTATGCATCCAGTATTCATGTACCCTAGAGAAAACATTTCGTGCATTGAGATCTGCCCCCCCATTCTAAATCTTAATGCAATATTATTCATCAAAACTCTCTTTGAACATCCAATGTTTTCTTGCTAATCATCTTCAAAATACTTTAATCTCACCTTCTACTTCCAATTACCCTTTTACCTAGTGCAAGGATGTCGGTTTGTTAAAATAACTACTTTCTTTGTAAATGTACCCTTTATTCAAGGGTAAACGCTGACCTGAGCTAAGGAACCGATGAACTATTCTCCAAATTCACCTCAATGGGGTTTGAACAAGAATAATGCTACCTATAAACCATCACACCATGCCACACTGTGGGGCTGCTTTTGTAAATGTATCTTATCCTCAACATGTCAACCATTTTTTTTCTTGGAGATTAATTTCTTTGAATGATACATCTTTAGAGTACAAAAACCCAATTAAACAAATGAGTTATTTGGGCCATCAAAGCCTAAACATGCAACTATTTTCCATCATAATTAACAAGAATGGAATCCAATAGGCTCTAAGTGAGCCAAGCATCTTCACCAATTGAGCCACAAGAAGTTGACACGATCTTTTCTTTAAGTACATATGTAAAGCATTTTGAAAGAGTCTCTTTTCGATATTCACATTACCATTCAATCTTTTGCAAATGTCTTTTTCTATCTTTTTTTATCTAGTATCAATGATCACCATTCTACAATTTTCTTTGATGGGTGCCTCACATAAATTGTTATTCCAACATAATCTTCATCAAACACAAAGCATTTCCATGTTGTTTCTTGATTTCTATGTTCAAGCTATTGACAAAGAGCAGGTATGAATAACAAAAGAAAAACTAACCCCCCATTTCCATTGCTCAAGGTATAGAACCAAAAAGATACTTACTATGTAATGTCCTGAAATAGACATTTTTGAGTTTTTAAAACTATTTGATGAAATGCAAACCCTCACACTTTTTGATCGCCAAAATTCCAATGTGGGCCTGGTGAGAGCATACGGTGATTGGGACACTAACTTATTGGTGGCAAGCCATACAATTCTACAATGTATGCAGTATGAAAAATTTAACCATGTCTTGGTGGCATTGCCATCCAGACTTACATATTCAAGCTAATCTGGTGATAAACCACATAGATGATTGCAATTTTAGATGATAAATAATAAATACTCTTTAATAATCAAACCCAGTAATTATGACAAATAGTTGATCCAAAACCAAATGGAAGAAGGCTTCACATGTGCATAAACCCCTAATGTATATAACCAGCTGTAGGATCAAATCAGCATTAATCCAAATGATATGGCTTGTCATACATTGATGTAATCCTCTGAATGATATCTCATTATTGAAACTTCTGAAACTAATATGTAACTATGATAAAGTTGATTGTCATGCAACACCATTATACAACTACCAATACAAATTGAGCATAATGTTTTACCAAACCGTGAATTAATGATAGAATAGAAAAAGCCAAAGATAGCAGCTGGAATTGAATAAGATTTTGAAATTTATGTTAACCCAACCACTCTACAATCTGAAAACTTCATAATTGTAATATCTGTAGCAGTGGTACAGCCTGTGCCAAGGTGGTACGGCAGCCCAAGAAGCACATGATTAGCTACAATTTCCTTTTAGCATGCATTATCTTCAATATTGCTAGCACAAGAAGAAAATACAGCCCCTTACCAAATACTACAACTGTCCTCCCTTAAAACTTGTTCACTTACTCTTAATATTAAAAAGGTAAGGCACATAATGAGTATTATTTAATACTCATAAAATGATGCGATCACCTTTTCATATATGCGCTCATCAATCACTTTCAAATATGGCACAACAAACATTAATTTGAAAGGGTGTGGAAGCACCTTATCACCTTTAAAACCATCATATTATTATATTGAATATTTTCAAAGGTACATTTAAACTATTCTGGATCTCACATACATATCGTGAGGGGAACAAGCTTGCAGATTATTTAGCAAATATGGGGTGTCAGAAAATAGAGGTAACAATAATGGAGAATAATGATGATCTAAAAGCTTTTCCTGATTTGCAAGAAATTATAGATCGAGAAAGCTTAGAAAATATACTCTGAGATTGGAAAGCATGGGCATGATATCAGGTCTCTGGGTGAAAAATATTTTTTCAAATAGTGGTTGCTCGTCATGCCTTTGTTCCTCCAGTCCCTCGTGCATATTTTCCACAGGCAGCTCCTTTGGCGGCTACATCAAATCAAACAAGTACTTCATCTCCTCTGCGACAGTGGGTGATTCCCAATCTCAATATTTTTGATCGGGCTTTTGGTTGTCGACACATCAGGTGTACACAACATATTGTTCATCTGGCGCTGGACCCGATTGGTCCTATCACCCGATAAGCCTTTTTGAGGTTGGCGATATCGGCACATCGAGTGTACACAGCATATTGTTCATATGGCGCCGGACCCAATAGGTCCTATCGCCCGATATGCCTTTGTGAGGTCGGGGATATTGATATCTAAGCCTACGTCTATAAGGATTTGTCAATGTTGGTCGATATCATGGGCTTGTGAGGACCCCCTTTGACAGACTCCAAAGGATTGACTAGTATTGGAGGTTGGACTATCGAGTGATCGAGGAATCGGGGATATCAAGTCTCTGGGTGAAAAATATTTTTTTCAAATAGTGGTTGCTCATCATGCCTTTGTTCCTCCAATCCCTCATGCATATTTTCCACAGGCGGCTCCTTTAGCGGCTACTTCAGATCAAGCAAGTACTTCATCTCCTCTGTAACAGCGAGTGATTCCCAATCTCAATATTTCTCATCAGGCTTTTGGTTGTCGACACATCGGGTGTACACAGCATATTGTTCATATGGCGCCGGACCCAATAGGTCCTATCGCCCGATAAGCCTTTGTGAGGTTGGCGATATCGACACATCGGGTGTACACAGCATATTGTTCATATAAGTGCTCAACGGCCAGGGTCTCGTTGATGTGATTTTTAAGGATCGCATCTAACCACAGAACAAAGTGGTCCGCTACTCCTGCTCTTTCCTCTTTGATCAGTATTCTGTGCTAAGATTGCGTGATAGATCACACGTTCAACTCCAAGGTTCTGAAATACTTGGAACACCCTCAGTTGGTTTGATGTGAATTGTTGTTTTCTTACGAGGGGACTTACACAATTGTTCAGGATACTTGCAGTAAACAACAGATATATGCTTTGAAAGGGATTTTCATGTGAATGATTTAGCCTTGAAGTGCGAGTTTCCTAAAGCTAACCAAAAGTGTGCGGAATTAAAAAGGATGCAAGGTTTAGAAGATCTAAATTCTAACCTAAATGCAAGGGATGTTAAGTTTAGCTTCAATGAACTTCAACCAAACGTTGCCTAGCCTCCTGTTGGACAGCTTCGACAATGTTAGTGCAATCTTCAAAGGAGAAAAAGGATGTTCAAATCACGATTCAACGATGCAAGTACCATCACAACGATGCATAGCTACACATGAATCTTGATCGAAGTTAAGTATAAAACATTCCAGTTGACCACGCAAGACAAGCTTACCATCAGTAAGATTGTTAGTGGTATGGACTAAAGAAGCTCACTTACATTAAACGTAAACACCCATAACTAACTATTTGCATGAAAATTAAGTCCTACTTGAATTCAAAGGAAGAAGAAACCTCACAAACTACTCACAACAAAGTTGAGTTCACCATCAATGAAATGCTTTTATTATGATTAGCTTTCGTGACAATTTCTTACAAAAATTCTCAATGGGAGAATTCCCCTTCTCCTTCAAACAATGCAATGAAAACTATTCTAACTCCAAAAATGTCTACTCTCTATTCTACTCTGATATCAACTGATTGCTAACTACTAGTGTACAAATGAGGGGACTCCCCTTTATATAGCTGGCCAACCTCAATGGATGGTCTAGATCAAATTACAATGGAGGGCTCAGATCGAGCCACCTCAGCCCTAGACAAGATTAACCCTAAAAACCGCCAGAAGGTGAAGGAGTGGCGTCATAAATGAACCCAAAAATAGCAGATTCCTCCTTGACCACTATGGGCAATTAATGCCCACTATCCTTCTAGAAGATTCTCATCCATAACCGCGTTCCCATTGCTCTTTTCTCTGACCGTGTAAGCTATGAATCGGGCTAGCTCTGAATCAACTTCCTCCTCAGAAATCGACGGAGTAAGATTGAGCTGATATTCAAGGATACCCACCATTTGCTCCCACCGATCACAAGACTTTCTCCAAGTCTCGATAGACTCCTGTGTGCTTTGAATAATTGTTGAAAACGTAGAGATGTTTTCAAAGTCAAGCTGGGAAAACGTCCTCATCTCAGAGAAGAAAGGCTGCAATCTTGCCTTCAATCCTTCCACCTCTACCTCCTCATGAGTCAGCCTCCTGGCGAACAATGCATCCAATGTGTTGAGGATGCCTTCGTGAATATTCCTCATTGCCTTCTTGATTTTAGAAGACTCTGTAGCTGCCATGTCAAAGAAGCCCTTCCCAGTGAATGCAGCCGAATGCCACCCAAGAAAATCATACCTGTCCCCAGCCTGGATCACTCTTTCATTTACCAAAGTCTGTGTGGGCACACGCATCAGAACAGCAAGGCGAGGAATAGTCTTGTCCTGGAAAATATGGGTGTCACCCCAAGCTTGCTCGACACCATCTAAGCGCGAAAGGATACCAGACGCACTCCGAAAAGAGGAGACAAGGTCGGCCATGAATTTCTCCGCCTCACTGCGAACACTGCCTATCCATTTATCTCCCTCTCGGACAACTCTCTTCACTTCTTCAAGCCCACTGATTGGTTCTCGTGGCAGCTCCGGTGGAAGCTCTACCGCTGGGTTCCCTTGAGCAACTAGACATGCCAAATGTTGCACATATCCGACCAATGCCTTGTGCTCCTTCTTTAATCTTTTATACTTTCCCTCCTTTTTCACCAGCCTGTCCTTCAATGCTTGGAATGAACTTTCAGCTTCCTCAACCACTTGCACTCCAGAAGGACGTCCCAATTCAATTGTGGTGACGGTGTAATTCTCTGGCATTGCGTCACTTAAGTCATGATCTTCCCTTGGAACGGCAATATGGAGGGTGCGCGAACCGGCCTCATTAGTCTCCATTTTCGAATACTTCCTTGCCCTCTTCCTTTTTGGTGACTTACTTGTTCTATTTAGAAGCTCCTCCATTTCAATTGCCAGGTTAGCATCATCGTCTTGATCCTTCCTTATTGCATGTGAGAGCCAATTACGCTGAGTGTCATAAATAATAAGGGGCTGCTCTTCAGTTGCCTCCACTTCACGAACCTCCTCCCGAGCAATATTTTGTTGAGGTTCCTCTATCTCCATATGTTGGTTATTCTCCTCATGAACTCCAACCCTTGACTCTATGACGTCTTCCTCTTCGAAAGCTGACTCAAGCGCATAATCAAAGTGGGTATCTATTTCTGTCTCTTCCCTTTCATCTGGCTGATTGGCATCTTCAGGAACATTAGCACCCTGACTATCCAGCTCTATTGGCATTGGCTGGTTAACTTCTCCAACCTCTGGTACTTCACTCACTCGAACCCTCTGATCTGCAAACAGTGACACTTCGCGCACGCTGGAGGAATGGGCCACCAACTGAGTAGATGATGTATCCTCCAATCCCTGAGGTTCCGGCTGAATAGGTTCTTCTGGCTGTGGTGGCTACACAGCCTAGGCAGTTTGTTTCTTCCTCTTTGCCAACACTGGTGGCCTTCTATCACCCATGAGGTTGTATGAGAGGGCAATTGATCTTCTCCTCAATCTGCGAACGTGCTCCTCTACCCAAGTCCTTGTAAAAGTCAAGACGGGAATAGACAAAGTGTCTAAGTCCGTAATCTTCGGCTCAGCCCAATCTGGTGGTGGGATCAGAGTGTTCTTTATCAATTCATAATCTGGATGAATAAGCCTAGCATCTTCTTCAACTTGATCCGGGACTTGGACCACTTCGCATTCTCTGATTAATTTGAGAGGCAACCTGGAGAACATTCTTTTTCTAATCTCAGCTTCGTCTCTAGCATTTGCCCAAAAAATTTCCAGGTGAGCCCTGTGCTTGTACTCCTCACCCTGCACTGTTCCAATCTTTCCTCATGGATCAAAATCCTGCCGGCTGGTATGTAGAGTTAACTGATAGAACCGCAACTCATCTTCTGCCTCCTTGGCTGCCTGCAAGGAAGGGCACTCCTCGAGTGAGTTTCCCAAAACAATGGGAAAGTGTAAACCTCCCTTCTTCTTCCTTCTTATAATTTTGTCGTAGGCTACCAATTGCCTAGATAGCTCAAGCATTATCATCCTGTTCGTGGGGTACCTCGGTAGTCGGTAGGCGTATGAACTGTACCCTGACAGCCTTAAATAGGTGAACTTTGGGAATTGGACGAAACAAAACCCATACTCTTCTATCAACATTTGCGCCTCTTCAGATATCCTCTGTTGCAATCTCCGCTGAAGGGTACTCGTGATGTACATGGTGAAAGCGTCATTCACCCTCTTGAAGTCAGCGGTGCTTGTAAGATGCAACTGCCTACAAGATTCATGAATCTTGAACTGGTTAAAACCGCACCCAATCGGCTCTTGGTATGCCAACCCCCTATATTTTGTCATCCGAGCAAGCATGTAGATGACATACGAACTCATGTAGAACGTTTTCGTTCTCCTTATATTCTGAAATTGCTCATCAATGTTGTCGCTGATCATCTGAGCCCAATTCACTTCTACCTTCCCTTCGAGCACCATGCTGATGTAAAAGAACATCCATGGTTCGAACACAGGATCAAGGGCCGCTAACTCACTCAAGCAAATATAATTATATCACAAGTATTCGCCTCCTAAAATTATCCGGCTGGCGCCTTGGCAGCAAGAGGTCGGCTTTTCTACATCCAAGTGGTGCTGATTCTCTTCATGTATTTCGAAAAGATGTGGCATACCTATCAACCTTTCTAAAATTTTGTATAACATCTTGTCTCGTAGCTGTGTGATCCCGAATCTACCGCTTAATTGCATCAGCAAGGTTACCAACATCATGCCATCCTCGGGAGAAAACAATCGTCCGATGGTCCGAAAGCTGAAGCTTGGCGATTCCATGAATCGTATCCCCGAACATCGAATTGTCGGTTGGAACCCACCGGCCGCATACAATCCATTTTATTTCCGCCTGAGGATTGCCACCTCCTGCCTTATTAGTATCCTTCGTATGAAGGGTCTCCTCGAGGTTGAGCATCGAAGGTTAGTGTCCGGCTACATTCCCCGAATCTTGACACCATCTTTGACTCGAATAAAGATTTTTAAGTTTGATGATCGCCACCCGGAGTATGTTGACAATTAATATTTCCAACCTTTAGCTCCAGCTTTTGTTTGTTCCGAAGATTGATTAGCTTTTCGTCCTTCAGCCATTTGCAAAACGAAAAGCAAACATTACACTTCAAACTTTTAAAATAAAGACTACGAGAGATGGCTGGCGAATGGAGTTGGCTGCAATAAATATAAATTAATTAGCTTCAGCAGTAAACTTCGACTTCAAACCTCAATAACTTTAAACTTCGAAATATAAAATTCCGAACTTCAACAATTTTGCAGCCAAAAGAATTTTCAGCTCTTCGGAAGAAATTAGCTCCAGCAATCCCAACTCCGGAAAATGCTTCAAGTTTCGGCAACTTTCAACAATTTTAAAACAGCAACTTCGAAAGTTATAAATCAGCAACTTCGAAGATTTTAAATCAGTAAGTTCGAAAGTTTCAAATCAGCAAGTTTCAATAATTTCAAATCAGCACTTTGAAAGTTTCAACAGTCTCTACTTCTGATTTGATTATAAACATTTAGCAACTTCAGAAAATTTAAATCTCAACAACTCCAAGTTCAAACAATTTCGACTTCCAGCATTCAGAGAAATAATTAAACGATTTCAGCCTTTCAACTTTCAACTTCGAAACACACTTCAACTTTCAGCAACTTTGAAAATATTAAATCTCAGCAACTTTAAATACTTACCTTCAACAACTTGGAGAAAATAAAATTCTCAACCTTGGTAGCTTATACTTCAGATTTTACTTCGAGCCTTAGCAACTTCGCAACAATTGATCAACCCCAACAATTTCGACTCCAAATCTCGAGAAATTCAAACTCCTTGAAAAATCGAATTTAACACACTTTTAGCAACTCTCAACTTTGAATTTACTCACAGCTCAACAATTACTCTCAACTCTTCAGCACAAATCTCAGCTTCGAATTTTGTGAATAGAAATGAAAATCCTCGAGGTTTTTATAATTGAAAGCTGGTGCTTATTTTAGCAAATGCCATTAATTCTCTTCATCATGACTTAGCAGTTTTCCAAATTTAACAGAGAATATTCTAGCCGTCTTACAGTCGTCATAGCAATTTGCTATTCCGGGAGATTCTTTCGTCATTTTAAATTTGAATTTTCCCTCCCGACTGCTAGTTACTTCTAGCTAACCGAAGTAATTTCGAGAAAAATCATTTTACTTTGATTTAAAACAATTTCACCGCTTTTTTAAAATGGCATATTTAAAATATAAAAATTTAATTTAAATGCCATTTAATTTATTCGTCAGCACACTTTTGAAAAAAATGGCTAGGCATAATTTATTTTCCATCCATAACAAATCCAAAATAAATTCCCCACAATTAAACTCGTCCGAATTTTTAAAATTTCATTTGTCTAAATTTAAAGGGGAATTTAATTTAGGAAAATAATTAAATTTTAATTTTAATTTCTCTATCTTAGGCAAATTTTCAAGTTAATTGCCTAGAGAAATTCTATCACTTCCAACGCCGTAGCTTGATTTTCATCTTCAATCTCGCCCTTTTTGAAAAAATTTAAATGCCTTTGAATTTCATAGAGAATCACCAGTGATTTTATGTATAACATAAAAAGGGGGAGATATTTAATTTTTTAAACATTAATATTTATTAACACCCCTTTCTAGCCACTTAGAAATTTATCAAGTTAACTTCTCAAAGCAAGGTGCATATCATATATCAAGTTTTCACTTAGCAAATTTCTTTACTCTGGGCGCATATAAGCCATTGAGCTTTAAATTCTTGCCTTAGTCAAATTTTGAAGTCATCCTTTCCAAGGGCGCATTTAGGCCTTTGTATTTTCACTTTCTACGCCCTATGCGTTTTTGGAGTGCTCTCCATGTTGGGCGCAAATCAATGTGTGAAGTTCCATTTTGAACACTTGATGAAATTTCACCCTAGGTGCATAAAAGGTAGTCTCCTTCAAGTTTCCACACTTAGAATTTTTTTAGCTCCTCCATCTTCTCTTCAAGGCGCAAACAAGGGTGATTGCTTTTAATTTCGCTTTGGCCTTAATCAAATTTATTAACTTACCCTCATGACCTTGAGCGCAAACAAGAGGGTGGATTTTCACTTGAGGGCGCATTTGGATGTGTGTGGTTTTAATTCCTACGCCTTAGAAACTTTCATGCCATCATCTCTTAGCTTGGGCGCATATGGAGGGGTCTCCTTCCAGTTTAAAATTTTAAAACACTCAACTTTCTCCTCAAGGGCGCAAATCAATCATGGAGCTTTTAATTTTTTTGACTTAGAAAATTTTCAAACTCTCAACTTGTGATGGGCGCATTTCACAAGGGAAGCTTTTAATTTTGACGTTTTAGTGTATTTTCCAGCTCCTTCAACTCAAGGCGCAAATTCATGGGTGAACTTCCATTTGGGGGCGCAAATAGGGCATTGAGCTCTTAATTTTGATACTCCAAGTTTAAGGGCGCAAATGAGTACTTCTACTTTTAATTCTCCACGCCTTAGAAACTTTTAATTTCACCCTCTCCAGGCTAGGCACAATTGACATGTCTTCCTTCAAGTTTACACCTCAGGCGCAAATCACATGGGCAACTTTTAATTTCGTGACTTAGAATATTTCACTCCTTTCTCTTGAAGTAAGGCGCATTTGGGACCTCTCAACTTTAACTTTTTCACACTTAGAGAATTTCCAACTTCTTCCCCAAGACAAGGCGCATTTGACGACCTTTACTTTTATTTTGAGTGCCTTAAGCTTAAAGGCGCAAATCAATGGGAGAGCTTTGAGTTTAGGGCGCAAATGACAGGTCTAGCTTTCATTCTGTGACTTGGGCGAGTTTGCAAAGAGGGGCGCATTTCATGTGTCAAGCTTTCAATTCCACGCCTTAGAGTATTTTCTAATTCCTTCCCAGTCTAGGCGCAAATAACCCTTTGTGCTTTCAATTTGAAGTGGGGCGCAAATGATAGGTCCTTCTTCCAATTTTAATCCCCACGCCTTAGTCAAATTTCAAGCCACTAACCTCAAGGGCGCAAATCAATGGTCATGCTTTCAACTTTTGTCAACTTCAAGCTGAGGGGCGCAAATAGCATGGGGAACTTTTAATTTGTGCCTTGGTAGAATTTTGAAGTCTTCTCTTCAGGGGCGCATTTGATAGATGGTGCTTCAAATTTGATTGCCTTAGAGAATTTTAAGTTCATCTTGTCTTCAAAGAGGGGCGCATTTGACCCTTGAAGCTTTCAATTTCCAGACTTAGTAGCATTTTCATCTATCTTCAGCTTATCAAGGTGAATTTCGATGCCGGACTCCAAATTTTATCAAACCTGGTAGGTTTCATGCCTTTTGCCAGATTTAGGTTGATTTCCTCCTGCTAACCCTAATTTGCCCTGACTTTCCATTTTTAGAAAGTTCCTTGAATTTCGTGCTTTGAACTGACTTATGACTCCAGAAAGCTTGATTTTCGCCCTGTTTCGAACCTTGAGACGTGATTATGCCGCTGGTGCCTGATGCTTGTCTGTACCTGCTATTTTCAGCAACTTGCTAAAAATAGCAATTGCTTAGAATGTCTTCAAATTTCATGTGTTGAATGCCTGAAGTGTGGAGATCGTGGTTGGATGCTGCTTCTGCTTGACTGTCCTGTTCCGCCCTTGATTTTAGTAAACCCCAATTTCTTTGCCCATGCCTGCTAAAAATAGCAAGTGCCTGATTCTCCATTCTCTGCAACTCTGTTTGTCTTGAAATTCGCGCCAAGGGGTCCTCATCACTTGTTTGACCTGTTCATACTGAGACTTGATGTTGACCTGCTGTTTATAGCTGCTTCTGAAGTGACTTACTATTTATAGTAAGTGCTTGATTTTGAGACTTCCTTAGCTCCGTTCAAGTTGAAATTTGAATAGCATGCTCTTTATTGGTGAACTTGCCTGTCTGCGCTGACGCCTGAGATTGATTTTCTATTTATAGCCTGCGTCAGGAACGCCTTACTAAAAATAGAAAGTGCTCCAATTGCCTTCAAATTTTGTCAAAGAAATTCTTTGAAGGATCGATCACAGATATCAGTTTTGGGTATTTTGACGTCTGATTCCTCATTTTTAGCCCTGAAGCTCGAAACCCTAATTTTCCTGTGTGTTCCTCAAATGAGCTCTGTTTGACCTCGTTTCTGTTGCATGTTGATCAATTTGTGGTTCTGAAGTGTCGGGCAACTGCCAGAGTGGTACCTGCTAAAAATAGAAAGTAGCTGAGAAAGTGACCAACCGGTCATCAAATGATTTTGCATGTTACACTGCTCGAGAGATCTTGAAAAACCCAGAAAAACCCAGAAAAATTATCAACATGCACGCACTGGCTAAAAATAGCAAGTTTCTGAAAAGTGACCAGTTCTGCTTGCATGTTACATCGTTGCGAAGCTCTTGGAAAACCCAGAAGGAATATGTCGACATGCGTTGAGAAAATCTGCATGCAAACCCTAATATCTGCATCTGAAGGCCGAATGCTGAAAGTTGTTATCCTGTTTTGCATGTCATATCACTGCGAAGGTCTCGAAAAACCCACAAAGAATACCCAGACATGCATCTGAAAATTCAACATGTAAACCCTGGAAATTGCCTCCGAAGGCAGAACTGCTAAAAATAGCAAGTCGTCCGTTTGTGCTCAAATTTGGTCAGTGATGAGTTCAAAGTGCTCAGAATGTGGTGTCATTGTCAGAACGTGAGAATCTCGAGAAAACAAACCCTAGATTGACACTTACTAAAAATAGAAAGTTGATAGAATTCAGTGAAAATTCAGAGAGATCTTGCCAGAAGTATTTTAACAGCAGTGCTAAGATCAGAAGTTGATTATCCAATCAACTTGACCTCAAAGTAGTCTGAAAATTATAAACCCTAATTCATTGAAAAACCCTTCAGACTTAGTCATAATTCAAATCCAGGTCAAATGGTAAGTACACTAGCAAATGGAAGGAACAGACTGAGAGAGACAAACCAAAAAGGCAAAGCCAAAAGACCGAATGGAGAAAAATTTAGGGGGTCCCCATTTTGAATGGGGCGATGTGTGAAAAGGTCACAACAGTGTCCTGCACTACCGATATGCCTTTGTGAGGTCGATGATATCGGCATCTAAGGATTTGTCACTGTTGGCCAATATTATGGGCTTGTGAGGACCCCCTTTGATAGACTCCAAAGGACTGACTAGTATCGGAGGTTGGACTATCGGGTGATCGGGAATCGGGTTAAAATTAGGTTCGGATCCCACAAGATATTATAGGCTAAAACTCCGACTAAGGCAACTTTCTGATAATACAAAGGATGGGGCACTTTTTATGAAACAAAGACTTTGACGCTAAAAACCATCGAGGATCGGCCGATCAAGTGTCATATAAGGGGTTTTTATCAATTTTGATTGCAGCAAGTAAACATGACAGCAATCTTGGTTGTCAAGAACCATTGTAAAGCTTATTTTGTAACTTTTATTATATATTAATATATATATCGGCTTTTAGACTTTCACCTAAAAAAAAATATTTTCAAAGGTACAACTAGAATATAGCCAAACATTAAAAAATTTAATCACTAATTCTTGATAAATAAATATTCTAATATTATTTTAATTAGGTACCCAAAATCTGGAAATACACACAAATTAATGTTTAAAAAATAAATTGCATGTTAAAACCAGTAGTAATGGTTTTTGGATATACTTTCCCCTTGCAACCCCTCATAAAAAGCATTAGGTGACACTTCAAAACTTTGAAGTATGACAGTTTCAATGAAATTCTAATGCTGACCTAAAGTTTTAAGGAATAAATGAGGCAATATCTGCAGAAAATTTGTTTGTACAGTTGTATGGAATCATACCGTACGGTTTGTACAACGTCATACTATCCATTGTAGGTCTGCAAAGAATTGGCATCTTTTTCACATATTCTTGTATGTCGCTGGCATATTAGGGTGGAATATTTGTTGGGTCATACTTGTCTACACAATGTTGTCGCTTTAGTTGGCGCCATAGACCTATCATGGTACAGTTTTTGCAAAGTTTAATATTTTTTACAAAAATCACATTTTAAAATTTTAACATTCCGCCGAGTTTTCTTATTTCCAACCATCACTTTAATTTATCGATGACCTATGGACGGTACCCCAACCCCGCGGGAGGTCTTGTGGACCTCGCCAAGGCTTAAGGCCAGCAGGTGGCGTGGGCTACAAGCAACCACTTCTGCCCCACCACTTGGGTGGCACACCGCCCCGACAGCATTATAAAAACTTTTTTTTTAAATACAACAGCGGTCATATGCAAGAAGCCGAAACTTTTTAGCCCCATGAGCTAAAATTTACCCCTTGAAAGGCCCTAATAGGACATTTTTTTTCATGGACCATAACTTTCCATCTAGGTGTCAAAATTTGCAAACATGATATCAATGGAAATCTGGTTCCAAGCATTTCACAATGATGCAAGCCATATTTTCAGATTTTGCCTCAAGTGAATTTTATTGTTGGTCAAACTCAAATTGTCCTTTCTGCACTCCCGAGCTCATAACTTTTTGCCACAATCTCCGATTTTCGCGATTCTTGCAGCATTGGAAAGGTATGGAGGAGCTCTACATTTCTACATGCATTTTTTCCAGATTCAGCCCTAAGTATCTTTTGTTCAGATTTTCCCAATTTTGCATTCTAGTTGATTGCTTGGACATACTACAACCTGGACAAGTTTTGTCCACTTGGGAAGACTTTATTTTCAATGTAGATCATATTGGGAAAAGTTACTTTCAATTTGAGGATCTCATTCTGAGATACTTCTGTAATTTTTCCATCTTTGATCCATCTTGGCTTTGTAAATCTGGAACACAATTCTAGCATTGTAAATGCACTACATATAAAGTGCCAAACATATTATTGGGGGGCTATTGATTGATTGATTGGGGGTGTCTCTTGGTGCATTGTTTTGATCTGTTTTCTTGTGCTCTTGTCGTTTTCATGAATCATTCTAAGGTTCCTTTGCTAACATCATATGACTATTCAACATGGCATCAACATGCATGGAGTATACTAATGAATGCAAGTCACTCTCTATATGTTGAAAATAAGGTACCTGAATCTATAGATGATAAGAAAAAGATAAAATGGATGATTGAACATATCAAAGCTCTTGGATGTCTTCGTAAACTAGTTTCTCAAGATTTATTGTTTCAAATTGAATCATGTAAGAATTCTCATGAAGCTTGGGACAAATTGAAAACATTATATGGTTCTACAAATTTAGTAAGAGGCTATCAAATTGATAATGAATTAATGAGCCTTGATCCTAAGAACTTTGACAACATGCAGAACTACATCACTAAGGTTAATGATCTAAGAGAGCAATGCAAAGCATGTGGAATTGATAAGGACATTTAGTTGGTCTACAATTCATTGAACAAACTTGGTCCTTTTTATGTTGCTTTTGTTTCTAGCTTTCATACTCAAAGGTTGACTATGGGGTTTGCATAAACTACACCTTCATTTGCATCATTTTCTAAGATGGTGATACATGAGCAACAAAAGCTTATCTCGATGGGTATCATCAAATCATCTCAATCTCAGGCATTGTTGGCTAGTCAAGTGAAAGTATCAAAAAATACTAATAAGAAACAAAAGAAATCAAAGAATAATCCACATTCAAATCAACCAAAGAATAAATTATCTTCCACAGATAAATCATCTAAGAAGGAGAACTCTTCTTGTTCATATTGCAAGAAGCTTGTGCATGATGAACATTCTGATTATAAGAAGGATATTGATGAGTTGCAACATCTTCTCAAAAAAAATCATATTAATTTTCCTTCTAGAATGTTTAAGTCACCTTCTTCTTCAAAACAGTCTAGTAAGGGCAAAGGTCATGTTGGTATGGCTTCTACATTAGAAAATAAGGGTACCACTCTTTGTGCTTTGTCAGGTCATGGATTAGGGAGATGGCTTATAGATCGGGAGCATCTTCTCATATGGCATCTTTGCAGTCTATTCTCTCTTCTTTTGATCCTTGTCCTATGTCTCCTATTTTGATGGGAAACAATACATACATGAGTGTACTTGGGAAGGGATCTATTAGTTTTGGGGAAAACGCTTTCAAAGATGTTTTGTGTGTACCTCATTTGATGAAAATCTCCCTTCCATATATCAGATTACACATGGTGGAGATGGGAGGACTGTGGAGTTCACTCCTGATTCAATCATCATTCAATACTTGAAGAGTAGATACATTCTTGCTACTGGGATGGTTGATCATTCATCTCGGTTGAATACCTTTGTAGATTTTGCTTCTGAAGATGGCATTGTTCCTTCAACTATTGATTACACTTCTAGTGTGAACCATGATTCAGAGGAGACATTTGGCTTCTTGAACTTGGGTGTTCTCACATCCGATCCAATTCTTGAGCCTTGCATTTCATCTCCTCCATCTTTTGTTGCATTTGATGATGCTCATATTGGCACAAGTTTGGCCTCTTGTGATTCAATGCAGCAGGATCTACATCCTCTTCCAGCTACATCTACATGGGATGAGCACTTGACAGACATTAGTGGGTTGTTTGTTGAGTCTCATATTTCAGATTTGGGAGGACACTATTGATTGCATACATCTTCTCTTTGATGGAGATGATTCTTCTTCACTTATTGTGAGGGAATTCTCTAACCCTCTTGTGCATTCTCTACATGATCACTCTTTGCAGCTTGATATGAGTGTGGATACTTTTGAACAACATTTGGAGGAAGCTTCTTTATCTTCAAAGGAGGCATCTTTGTCTCTGGATTGGTTCTACATCCGTCTCTAATAGATTATGGATTGACATCTTTAGTTGTGTTGCCTAGAATGCCTATTTGGAGTTTGCCAACTTTTGGCATCAACATGTAGACACTTGAGTGCAGTTCAGAGACATCACATATCATTCTTTTTCTCACATCTTCCTTTCAAGAATGGGAAGACATCCTGCATATCATCCTAGTTTTGTTTCTTCCTAGGGGAGGAATGTTGTTCAGCGAGATTGGATCATCTTCAACATTCAATGTCGAGCTTCTACCATTGCAGGAGACTCACCATTGAGGGGGGCCTGCATGGTCTCTCTTCTTCTCTCTTATGGGGGGTTCGTTTTCCTCGTATGGGGTTTTGTCCCTCGCATGCATTATTGAGAGTATTTTGTATATCATCTTGCTTTTGGGGAGGAGTTTTGTCCCGTTGGGTTTTCTCCTTTTCTCCATTTGTGAGAGATCACATTGCATATGTACATGGGTACCTAACATGACCTTGTAGCCGAAACCCATCTTTGTGTCATTTGCATAATTGACCCCTAAGTTGCACTTATGTTGAGGAAAATAGGTGTTTGACTATGTTGTGTTCTAAAATAAATTTTTTTGGGTATTCTCAAGAACGAGCTAACTTAATAAATGCTGCTAAAGTTCATTTTAAGTCAAACCAACATAGGGTCTTTGTGGGTTTCCGCTAAGGAACACATGTGCAACTTCAAAATTTGAAAAATTGGGGAGTTACTTTATTTTCAGTGGAAAACCCCTAAAATAGGGACCTTCCCAGAAATGATTGAAAATGATTTTGATAGGATTAAAAGGCTTCACGATCACATTGGTCAAGTCAAAATCATCAAAAGACAAGTTTTAATCTGGTGGGTCTATTTCTATTTTTCAGGAACAAAGTTAGTAGCTCCGCAGCCAGATTGGCCAGTACCAGGTGTTGAAAGCTAAGCTTCAAAAGCTTCAACGACGCAACCATGGCATAAAAGATCTAAAATGATGCTGTTTGATGAAGGAGATTCCTGAAAATGAAAAAGGTCAAAATTTGACTAAGTCTGGAAACATTACGAAGGAGAGATAGTTCACAAATGTTGAAAAGAGCCTTTTTCAAGTATTGAGGGTCAAATGCAGTCTGTTGGATCATCCAAAGAAGTCATCCTCGACGTTTGCTTGCTGGCGCAACAACGAAACAAACAGATAAATCTTCTGATGAGTGGATCATAAGCAGCTGCTGATGAAGCAAAAAGAGGCAGTTGAAGAAACATCAGGAAATGAATGTCTAAGGTGAAAATCAAAGAAAAAGCACCTTTTCAAAAGAAAGGCGCCCTTCCTTTTAGACCCCCAGATGCTGAAAAACGACAAAAGGCTTCCCAGGATAACCTTCTCAGCCTAGGTAGATCTCAATGACGCAACTGAAAGCACGGGCATCTGACGAGGCAGTCAACAAATAATCAGGATCAAACTAGGCAACTTTTCAGACGAAGATAACCATGCTGAAGGACAAAAGAGCTCTTTTCAATGAGGGGCGCCCTTGAATAAAGGAACCCTAAAATGAATTCCAAGTTTTTTGAATTCATTCATCTTTGGCGAAACGGAGCTAGCTACCTGGCAAAATATCAAGCGAAAACATCTGATTCTCCGATCAACGAGAAATCCAGATCAAAGCACGAGAGGTCATTTCAAAAGGCTGAAGAACGAAGATTGAAAATTCACCAAGGCATAAGCAAAAGCGCCCTTTCTTGGAAAAGGTGCCCTTTCTTTTGAAGCCCTAAACTCAGCTTTTTATCATCATGTTTCCCAGGCACTTCTCTTTAGGTCAAACCCAGCTCAGTGATGAATGTGTCGGCAACTGCTCAGGATCAACAGATCAAGCAAGATTCAGGATCAAACTGAGGTCATTCAAGAGAGAAAATATTAAAAGACTTGCAAAAAAATCAAAAGGGACGCCTTGAAGAAGTCAAAGGTCAAATTGTTGACTACAGTCAAGATATTTTGAGTAAAACTTGGCTAAAACACTCCACGATCAGTGGAAATCACCTTTTCAAACTTCAGATCAAGCCAAAACCACTCTTGGTCATGAGTTAGGTCCCCAAACTTGTGGATCTAAGGCTTGAGTCTATGTAATCAAGGTATAGGCATCCCGCTTCATTATTTCATTGCAGGTTGATGATCAAGAACAGCCATAAGCTCTCAAGGACGCCATTGACAGATTTGGACAAGATTTTCATTCGTTCTTCGATATTTCTTACAGATCTGAAGCAGAAGATTGCTAATTTGAGGATTGAATTCAGAGACAAATTTTCTCCGGGAGTCAGATAAAAACTTCCAATCCATCTTCTATCTAATTCCTCTCTTCTTGTCTTAGGTTTTCTTGC
>VDFB02352153.1:0-19125 GCA_007258455.2 Sequoia sempervirens | reverse complement strand
ACATCAAGGGGGAAGTCATCTAAGGTTGTATCATGTGATGTAGGTGACCAAGAGGAATCCTCAACTCATTTAGTGGAAGTACCTTTGCCAATAAGTGTGACCTTGCTAGTAGTACAACCTAAGCCAATATTCTTTAGTCATTTCTCAGGAATGATGGATTGTAATAAACCATTCTCAATATTTCCTAGCTTCTCCTTCTTGTTATATCCCATTCCCTTCCTGAGTTGCAAGCCTTTGTTATCATCTTCCATAGGGAGAGCGGGGACAGGTTGTTCATCTTGATAGAGGATCTTAGAGAAATCACCCCATTGACATCTTCTTGATTCAAATCCCCCTATTTTGTGAAGGAAGTAGCTGCCATATTGATAGTTTTAGGCTCTTTGATGTCAGATGTAGGTTTACCATGAGATTGAGGAGAAATAGGTAGCTCTCCTAAGACAAAGGTATTCTTCATTAGCTTGTAGTTCCCACAACCATATCTTGGATCACTGCTTTGATATCAGGTATGTTTTGCACAATGAGTGCCTTTGTTTTAGAAGTAGATGTAAGGGGTGATGGGTCAACAAATGAGGTGGAAGGTGTAGGCCCTTCGTCATTCTTGGGTACTTGGCGGATTTTATAGAACTTGGCTTCAAGATTTTTGCAATAGTAAAAATGCTTAGGATCTACATGGATAGTAATCTCTCTGCCTGTTAGAACTGTAAAATTTTGAAAATTTTACAGTTGTTTATACTCATGAGTTTCCTAAGAAGCCCATACCATAAGCACAGGAATCCCCTCTTCATAACATATTTTCCCATATTTTATCATTTGGTCCTATAGAATTCACTCGACCTTGAGCATTTGAATGTATAAACCATATCGACGTAACATGATGCAGGTCTCACCAATCCATAAAGCATTTTACACTAACGTATGTCTTTTTGTAGTCTATTGGCAAGAGATCGGGAATATATTACCGATGAGTTTTCAGTTGAGGATTCATATTGGCATGATGCAGTTCGTAGTATCAACAACAATGTGATCCTATCGGCAAGATAATGTTCATCGAAATAAGTCATATTGAGCTCATTTGTGTCTTACCGATCGAAGCATAAATTGACTGTCGGCGAGACTTGGGCCATCGAAGTAATGTCCCGCAACATTCATCCAGTTTTTCTGATAAAGCAAAGAAGGATTCAGTTGATGTCATCAGGGTAAACTTGGGGAGTCTTTCCGACCCCCTATGTCACAGCTACAGGATTTCATTGGTAAAAGACTTGGTGGTATATTTGGAGAGAATGGTTATCGACGAGACATAATTCATCAGAGAGAGATATGAGAGTCATACCGAGTGTTGTTTCATCGGCAGGAAAATCATTGAGTCTTGACAATCAGAAAATAGACCAAAGGAAATATTTCGGCAAGACACGATGTAAGCGGAGGAACATTTTCCCAACTTACAATGTCTCAGTGACAGGTTTGCATCGGTGGGAGTCACAACGATACTTAAGAGTTAAGGGATAGAATAGTCAGGGAGACTCAGAACGTCGATCAAACTACATGACACCATGGCAATATATGATCTATTGACAGTTGAGAGGACTCGGAGCGTCGAAGAGACTACATGATGCTTAGCAGGTATCTAGTGAACGTGGTAAAATCCTGAATAAACTGATTGCCCTAGATTTGAATATGAATGGACGCGACCTTTCATGTGGCCAATGTATAAATACCAATTTTTGGTAGCGGATTAAGGCTAGCAGAGAGCGAAATAAAAAATATAGTAGATCAGAATGTCTTACAATTTTGAGACTATGATGCATGTATGAAACTATGGAGATATCAATGAAAGTCATTTGATTTGGTGATGTATTTTCTGGTATCAATTGTTTGTTGTGTTAATTAAAAGTATTGTTGAAGTTGTCTCCAAGGTTGATGTTTTCTAATTATTTAAACTGATATGCCAAGGACATTTTTCAGTTTATCAGTGCACACTTGCTGTATCTGTATGGTTGGATTAATTGGTTCTTTCAAGGAAAGATTAAATCCTTTTGATCAATCATAGTAATTAGGAAACCTCATTTGGATCATTAAGAAGAGCCCAGTAATCATATTCTTGCATGTTTATACTAGTTATAAACTTAAATTTATATGCCAAACAATTAGAGTATTTTCCAGAAAGAAGTTACTTATTTCAGATCTTTCATTTGACTCCGCACACCCAATAAATCACTAGTCTCTACCATTCCACTATTTAGTAATTTCAGTCATTTTTACATATGAACATATTAGATTTCAGCCTTGATATTGCTTATACAATTTGTACCAAAATAAAACTCATTTATCCACTCCTATTTTCCATTGTGGGTAAATCACTTTAAAGGAATAAACATTGGTCAAGTCTGCTTCATTGTTATAGGTACACCCGCCTAGGTCTAGCAACATTTGAAGAGTAGAAGGTCTAAATCATTTGGCCTTGTCTGTTACCCTGAAATGTATCAAGAGATTGGCAACCTCTTGAGGTATTTTTCCTGCATTTTTGAGAGCTAACACTGCCCTCCAAAGGAAACTTCACACATTGATGATAAGTTGAGGCTACAACTTTTAGAGCATGGATCCAATGTCAATCAAACAGTCTGCCATAGGGAAGATCTAGGTCAAGTACTTGGCATGTAGTTTCTACGATGAGAGAGCCTACTTGGATGGGGAGTGCAATGATACCTTATGATACCCGTTCTTGGTTGTCATATGCCCTGATGGTGGTACTCTTTGTCTTCTCAATAGTATCCTTTGAATAACCTATAATTTTGGTTAGCTGAAGGGAGCAAATGTTTAATCCAACACCTCCATCTACTAAGACTCTTCTAACCTTGTTCTTATGAATGACAACTTCAAGCTGTAAAACACACTTATGAGATGAATATGATGATAGGTATTGCTCTAAGAAGGTAAGAAGATGGTTGACGATATGGCCTACCATAGCTTGAAACTAATCAGTATCAATATCCTTGGGAATAAATGACTCCGATAAAGATTTCTCTAATATTTCCCTATGCACGGGTGATAGTTTCAACAATTCTAGGATTGATATCTGTGCGGGGGTCTTCTTAAGTTGATCTAAGAGATTATACTTGCTAGTGCTTGATGTTGGCTAAGTAGGGTGTGCCCTAGATTGGGGTGGGAGTCCTTGAATGGTGACTTAACCACGTCATGTGGTGACTCCACACTTTGAACTATGCCCTTTGATGGTGATGACAGTGATGACACTATCATAGGAAGCAACTATGTTGGAATAGGTATGTTGTACATTTGTGTAATATTTAGCTTTCCTAATGTTGTTTTCTTTGTTATGATCTGGCATAGGGTTCTTATATATCTTAATATCTTGATTCGTGGTTGGTACCTCAATAGATATGGTGTCCTCAATGAGGTCTTGGATAATATTTTTGAGCCTCATGCAATTTATTGTTTTTTGTCCTTTGATCTTATGAAAGTCATAGAGGTCATTTGCATTGTACCAGGATGGTTTTTCTTGCGGTTCTTGGTAGTTTTCAAAGTTAGGAAGTGTTACCAGATTTGAATCTACCAAAATTTTCATGATGGTTTCAATGGGTTCAAGTAAATGTGTGTACTTGTGTTTAGGATAGTTGTTCTTGTTAAGGGTTCGCCTTTGTATTTCAGTGTTATTGATTTGATTGTTTTGCGAAGGTGTTGTTTGCTGCACAGTCGGTTGGAAGTTAGAAACTTGATTTTTGTTTGGCCTAGGAGCACTTAGGACCACCTTAGCATCTACCACACCATCATTTGTGATGTTATTTTTCTTAGCCCAAACATGAGGCTTATCATTTGAACTAGTTGATGGGTGGTTGTGTTTGTAAGCTTGAGTATTTCCTTACGAGATTAGAACTTTCTCAATTTTAAGGACTCTAGGGACAACTCAACATATGATGTGATGCACTGCATTTTCAAGTGAAAGGATAGATCTAGATCTAGATTTTCTATGATGATTCCCACTTGTTCATTGGGAAGAGGCCACTTTCTTTTACTAGCTCTTTGTCTCCACCGTTGCAAGAAATTAGCAAAAGTTTCCCCTTTGTTTTGTGTAAGAGTGTACAATTCCTCTAGATTGACGTCCATGTCAAGATTGAAGGAGAAGTGATCAATAAATTTATCAGTAATTTCTTGAAAAGTTTTGATACTGAGAGGCAGAGAAAACCAATCCATAGTAGGACCTGTTAAACTTCAAGGGAAGAGGCGCATTAGATATGAATCATTGTAATCCATCTCCATACACATGATGTTAAACTCCTTGATATGGTCCATAGGAATTCCTCTCCCTTTATATTTATCAAATTTGGGGATTTCAAAACTAGGAGGGAATGGTACCATTGCTATGTTTCAATCAAACAAATAAGGAAGTAAATTTTGTGTATGGGTCTTTTCCTTTCCCATGCGAAGGTCCTATATTTCTTGTGATAGCGACTTAAATTGCGATGCTAGATCATCTTGCAGATTTGGTGGAGGAACATATGGTGGGATGATTGATGAGTTGTATGGGGTATATGGTGGTGTAAGATTCTATGAATGTGATTGGGGTATTAATGTATATGTTCCTAACGTGTTTGTATTGACGATGTGTGATTGAGGATTATAATATGAACCTTGTTGTTGTTGTTGTTGTTGTTGTTGTGGGGCATACTGTTGAGCTAGTAAGGCTTGCTGTTGTTGTTGCGCCACTAGGGATTGTTGTTGGGCCTATTGCTGTTGTTGTGGTACTAAAGCTGCTTGTTGTGCCAAGGAAACTTGTTGTTACTATGCTAAGGATGCTTGTTATGCTGCTAAGGCGGCTTGCTATTGTTGCTTCTATTAATGCTGTTGTTTTTGTTGTTGTGCTAAAGCTACTTGTTGTGTTGCTAAGGAAACTTGATATTGTTGTTGCTATTATTGTGCAGCTAGGGCTTGTTGATAGGCCTATTGTTCTTGTTGTAAGTATAAGGCATGCATGCGCTTGCAAGGTGGGATCAGGTGATTGTTGGAACATCGATGGAGGACTGCAGGTATTGATGTTTTGAGTGGGTAAGAGATTGGTGATGAGAGGTTTGGGATTCCCTTAGTTCAACATTCCTTGTAAGATAGTGGATTGAGGGGGAGGAATGTACGTTTGAGATCCTGTTTGATTTGGCATAGTAAAGGGGACTATGGGAAAATATGAGGAAGATTGTGCGATGGAAATGAAACACTATGACCTTGAGTCCATTGATTAAAAATATTTCCTTGTCCCATGCCTTGAGGATTCCCTTGTGTTAGGGATGTAGTTAAATTATTACCTATATTGATATGATTTTTCACCAAGGGATTGCTTTGGGATGAGATGATAGTGGATAGGATGGATGTGTTTTGTGAAACCAATGGTATAGATGAACCAATTGGGGGGTGGATGAAGATGTCCCTATCTATGTTAAGGGTTGATTATGTGGTATGGAACTGATATTCCCTTGTACGATGTTTTGAGATATTGGATCCACACTGCTTTGCATGATGGTAGGAACACTTGTGGTACTCATGGGTATGGATGAAGAGGGATGTCCTTGATATGTTGAAGTAGTTGTGGAATAATGAAGTTGAAGAGGTGCGTATGGATGTTTAGGATCTTAGGGAATGAGAGGAGCACCAAAGGTAGGCGTCCAAGTGGTTGTTGGATGTGGAGGATTGGTTTCATGTGTACCCACAAGTGTGTTGTTTTCAAATGAAAGAGGATGGCCAAATCCTTTAGCAAGGCTTGTTACAATACTAGGGATGTGGGTTTTATGTAGCCCTAGTGATGAAGTTTCAAAACCCAGTGTCAAATTTTGTGCAACAAATGATGGGGATAGAGGGGCTACATTTTCTAAGGCTTGATGTTCCATGAGTTCCTCCCTAGTTAGTTCAAATGGATTGTTCATGATATCTTCTATCTCATATGGCCTTGATGCTGATGAGGGTTGTTGTGATGGGGTAACTTGAATTCTCAGATCGAATTCCAAAGGACTTGGATCACTTGAGGTAAATTTAACTTTTGTTTTCTCCATGATTCTCTTGTGTTGTGATCTTGTCTTTACCATAAATTTTGTGTCACCTTTTGGAGAGTTGTGTTGTGATTTGTGATGTTTGAACTCTCTAGTTGATTCAAATCTAGGTAAAGGGATGCTTTAAGTCTTTTGGGAGAAATTGTGATAATGGGGATGAAAATATGGATGATATGGAGAGTGATCTTTTCAAACATTTTAGGACAACACTTTTGACTTGAATTTGATGTTTTGATGTTGCGATAAAGGATGTTGATGAACTTGTTAATCTTTAGTGTAGAATCATAACCTTCAAGATGAACTAGTTCAAAGATGATAATTAACTTGTCTAAATTCATGGAAAAGGATACATTTCACATACAAAGTAGCCAAGCTAGAGGTTGATTTGGTTAATGTTAAGTAAAAAAGTTGTGTTTAAAATTTTGCAAAGTTTGATGAAGTGAAGGATGGAATTTGATGAAGGGGTGGATGAAATGTTTGACAAAATGTTGACCTATAGTGAACATTTTTTTGAAAAGACCAAGGTAGTGAGAATGATGCTATACCTCTAACATTTTCAAATCCCAAAGAGTAATGTTGGCCTAAATGAGAGGATGGATGTGGGTAGGTAAGCCTATTTGGTTCCTCCCAGCTCAAGCATAAATGTTTCTTAACAAGATGTGATCGCAATAAAGTATTAAGGCCCACTTCCTACCAAACTTGGAATTGTGATACCTATGTCTGCAACGGAAATATGTTGACCTTCCCCTACAAATTTTGAATGTGTCATGGATCATGTGAGAAATTGGAAACATTGGAAAAGACAAGGATTACAAGTTTGGATTGTTTCTTGAGGCACGTTTGAAAAAGTTGTATACCAACCTAGTTTTGGTTTCGTGAAGTGCCCAAAGGTGTCTCTTGAGAGCTTTTGGACTAAGATTTCTAATTCTGAAATGATGACCTATAGACCTTACTTTAGGGATCCTGACTTTGCGTGAGATCATTTAGAAATAGTTCAAGTTTTATAGAAGAAAGGGAGATATTTATTTCCATGCAAGTGGTGGTAATATGGGTCTTCCATCCTTTATATTAGCTTGTTCCTCTTCTTCGTCTAAAATGGTTGTTGTGTTTCTCCACTGGGTAGGTGTTTCTTTTGTTTCAAAAGTGAAGCTTCTCAAATTGCTAATGCGATCGGTTTATTCTCCGTTAATGAGTTCAAAGTTTGGTTGAATGATAGCACCTAGAAGATTAGGTTGTTCAACATGAGCAATCGGTCCCCAAATAGTCATGTGGGGTTCATTTGTGTCAAGTTTATCTTGCTTAAGTGAATTAATTTTACACAAACACTTGTCTTGATTATGTTTTCAAACTAAATGTTTATGTCAAGAACGTCAGAACTTTCACAATGTCCATTTCATGAAAATCATGAGGTTGAAGCCATAATTGCCTATGTTGTCTTTGGGAAATATGGATTGAGATATAAGTCAATATATTTAGAAATATCTAAGGATAAATCCTTAGGACAAGTAGTAATATCCAAGCTAATTTCAAGGGGTATCCATATTTAAGCCAAAGTGTTTGAAATTTCGAGGAAGATAGTGAATGTTTGTCTTATTAAAGTTATAGAACCAAGCAATGTATCAAACTGAATCTCAGTAATTTACAATCCTAGGTTCGAAATGGCTATAATTATTGAGTCCTCACTTGGATTTATCCAAAGACTAAACAATGTGAATAGTAAGATATTTTGCGACACTATCTCCCCTCCATGGCACACACCTCTCGAGACAACCAAATCTCAAAATCCTTAAAATCTGGAGATCAAAAGGATTTTTCTATTTCTAAAGTTGAATAGTAAGAACATGGGGCAAATTTAGAATGACCCTTCTTGTACCAACAAGTATTAAGGATTTTGGATTCTAAACAATGGTTCATAGTAAGGGCTTCCTGTTTAGGGGGAACTATGATAAACTCCATCAAGAGGTCTCCCAACCCTTAGAACAAGGGATTCATGCATCATAAAGATACTGGGGGAGAGCTATCATGTACCACATCCCATTGATCACAATTTTCATTGCAACCACACATTTATATAGTGGATCAAAAGAGCTTGGATTTAGTTTGTTACTGCTTGGGTCGTTCCCTCCTTTCGAAGTGGGGAGACAGGCCCTCTAAAGATAAAAAAATAGCGAGGAAGTATTTTTTTAGTTCGATCAACCTAGTTTCACATGAAACGAGGAGATAACACACACCACACCTTTTTCTCACACTTACAAGGGGTTCAATTTTAATCCAAATTGAAAGATGTAGGTGATTATACAAAGTGTTTAGGAATGTTTATGTTTCTCAAGATCGCCGAGCGATGCGAGAGAAATAGATACACATTCAATAACAACGTTGTAAATCACAAAACATAGCAAACTATTGTAAATTTTAACCCCTAAGCTAAGATGACTTCATTTTATGCACCAAACAAAATATGAAGTTGTCTTGTTCAATTTTAAACCCAAAAGAAAATGATGAGATGAGGGTTCAATTTTAATCCCATTTGAGTATTCGTGTCAAACCTAATTGAAATTTAGTGAAGTCCTAGAATAGAAAGTGGAAAGCATAAAATGTTGGGTTATAATTGCCCCAAAGCATCAAATGCTTGTTACAATCATAGAATTTCAAAATAAGAAGGATTTCTTCACTTTAGCTCCATGTCGTCGAACCTACAAAACCCTGTTAGTCTAACAAGCAAAACAATGTCAGAAGTGTATTAGTGATCTAACAAATGAAGAAAATTAAAGCACATGTCGAAAAATGATCGTAAAACTTCTTACCTTGGTTGGGTGTCGATGAACATGATAGCATCACAATTTTTCATCTAGGCATCGATCTAGTAAATTGTTGTTGCTTTACAACAAAAACAAAGAGCGCAATAGTGTCGGTATTTTGTCGGTCATCACTCTAGTGAATTTGGGGGTGTCACCGTTTGAATTCTTCGATACCTCTATATTAAATTAATGTCGCCAAATTTAAACCAGCACTAGTGCATTTAATCAATTTCATTGTTTCAAATTGGAATAGCGTCACTATATGGTGACGCTCTTCAAAGTGCATTGCTATATTTGATTTGGGTGTCATTATATTTTGCAGAAAAGCAAGCAAACAAAATTTAAGCTAGACATTGATTAATTGGGTTTTCCCTCCTTCTAGCACCAGAATGTGAGATGAGGATCATCAGTGTGGGTTGATCACACTTGATCCATGATGAATCAAAGCATAATTTAGCCACTAGACCTCAATCTCAAACAAGATCATTCAAATTTAAAGTTCAAACTAAGCATTTATTAAAAATGAAAACTACAAACTATGAAAGCAGTTAAATTCCTACTCTAACCCATTTAAAACTTATCCTATTTTGGAATTGGTGTCATGTTGATGTGGAACAACGACCCTTTCCCAATCCTGTGATTAGTGAGCCTGTTTCAACCGATTTCAACTGATTCTATGGAAGAGAATCAATGAAACCATTGTGATAACTAGATGAAAACCTGGTTTATGCTAATTTGAACATGATGCAAGCTAAATTAACATGATTTTATGCTAGAATTGATCTAACTATGCAATTTCTAAGCTAATCTAAGCTATTTCTAAGCTTTTAAAAGATGGAAACCCTAATTTATAAACAAATTAAGATGGATGCATGGAAGCCATTGATGGATGCTTTACGCTATTATGCAGCTAAAAATGAACTAAAATATGCTAAATGTGAGTAAAATATGAGTGTGAGTGTAAGTGAATTCAACAACATAAGTTTGCAATTGATAGATGGATCCATTTGTCCCCAAATAGTGACCTATTTATAGGAAAGCAAATGAGAAATGGAGGGTTGAGATCAAAAAGATCAATCAACGGTCAGGGATGGAGGAAATAGGAGGCATGGATCATGGATTCTTATCAATGGGTGATAAATGCAAGATGGGGTTTAATCAAGGGCTCACACTTGTTCTAAATAAACACACTTTTGACCTACACACACAGGTCACCAGGTGACTTGTTGAATAGGTCACAAGTTTAGCTTGCTAAAAAATCCAAGTGAGATGATTGGAGGAGAGAATATTCTCTGGAGTATTCTCATGGGTGAGGAAAAAAGATATTTTGCAAATTAAAACAAAGTTTTAATTGTGCAAAAAAGGGGGGGTAAGGAATATTCCATTTTTGGAGGAAAATTAGTTTAATTGTTAATTAAACAAGGTTTAATTACACAATTAGGGGATTAGAAGAATTAAAGGGATATTCATTAAATTAAATGATTTAATGAAAGAGGAAAGGTGAAATGACATTTAATTAAATAACTTATGGTTATTTAATTAAATAAGATGAGTTGGGGAATTAAATTAAATAATATGATTTATTTAATTTAATGAGATGAAATGTTAACATGAAAGGGGGGAATTAACCCGATTTGATGTGTTAGGTTAATAGAAGAAAATGATGCAATTAATTAATTAGCTAGGCTAATTCAATTAATTAAGTGAAAAGAGGATGGATTTGAGTGAAAATGATGTTAGTATACATAATTCAAGTGTATGATATCATTTAAGATTGTCGATGTCGAAGATACTGGTATAGGCCGAATCACACTTGATCCATGAAGAATCAAAGCATAACGGAGCGACAGGTACTCGAATCTCAACAAGATCAATCAATCAAAATCAAAAGTAAACATTTTATCAAGAAACCTAACATGGTGAATTTATGAAAGCTTTAAAGAAAACATCTACTTTAATCTATTGAAACTTATCCCTTTGTGGAATTGGTGTCGAATTAATGTGGACTGTGAAACTTATCCCTTTGTGGAATTGGTGTTGAATTAATGTGGACTGACAACCCTTTCCCAATCCTGTGATTGTGAGCTTGTTTCAGCCGATTCTATGGAAGATAATTGATAGAACCATGGTGTTTTTGAGTATGAAAACCTAGATTATGATGAAAATGAGCATGATGCAAGCTAGGTTACCATGATTTTATGCTATAAATGTTCTAATTATGCAATTTCTAAGCTAATGCTAAGCTAATATAAGCTAATTTAAGCTAAAATGATGCTAAAAGATGAAAACCCTAATTTATTTACAAACTCAGATGGATGCATGGAAGCCACTAATGAAAGCTTGAAGCTAATATACAACTAAAATAAACTGAAAATAAGCTAAATGTGTGCAAATTGAGAGTATGGATGCTATTAAATTTAACAACATTAGTTTGCAATAAAAGATGGACCCATTTGTCTCCAAATAGTGATCTATTTATAGGAGAACAAATGAAGAATGGATGGATGAGATCAAAAATCTTAATCAACGGTTCAAGATGAAAGAAAAAGGAGGCATGGATCATGGATTCTCATCAACAGATGAGAATGCATGCTGAGAGTTAATCAAAGGCTCACATTTGCCTCAAACAAACACACCTTTGAACTGCTCACATAGGTCAAAGTTAACTTGTTAAAAAGGTAAGAGGGTTAACTTAGTAAAGAAGCTAAGTGAGTTGATTGGAGGAGATGGAATATTCCTTAGAATATTCCATTAGATGAGGATAAAGGTGAATTTTCAATTTAAAACAAAGTTTTAATTGTGCAAAAAGTGGTAAGGAATATTCTATGGGAATAGTCCCCTTGATTAGAGGAAAATTAGTTTAATTGCTAATTAAACAAGGTTTAATTTATGCAATTAGAGAATTAGAAGACTTAGAAGGTATTTATTAACTTAGATGATTTAATAAATATGGGAGAGAAGGGGGGAATGATATTTAATTAAATAACTTAGTGTTATTTAATTAAATAAGATGACTTAGGAGATTAAATTAAATATTTTGGTTTATTTAATTTAATAGGATGAAGTGTTAGTGCGAAGAGAGATGAATTAACCCAATTTAATTGATTAGGTCAATAGATGAAAATGATGTAATTAATTAATTAGCTAGGCTAATTAAATCAATTAAGCGAAAAGAGGATGGATTAAAGAAGAAATGATGTTAGTAAATCTGTTTCAGATGCATGACATCGATTAGGACATTTTTCAGTGTCTACAACCCTATTTGAGCTTGTGAATCCTATTCAAAACTTATTGGTTATACCTACTTCAGTAGGCTTGTTAATGTGTCTTATGTGCTTGATTATTTAGATCGCCCATCTTCCATTTGAAACCGAAGTGCAAATATCCATCCAAAATTGAGCCTAGGAATTTTCTTATTTATATCATTGCTTTGAGTGTTTAAATTTAAGCATAAATTTATAAAACTTTAAAATAATCAAGAAAAAATTCAAACAAAAAAATCAAAATTAAACAAATAAAAAAAAGAAGTAAAATATTTTAGTGCATAAATCTCAAAACTAGGTCTTGCATTCATTGTGCATTTTTAATCATTTTAATTTCAAATTGCATCTCTTGCCATAGAAGATTGATCAAATTTAAAAAATCAAAACCTAAAACATTATCAAACTATTAAATTTGTGCTTTTGGTTATTCTAAGCCACTTCTAGTCGATTCTAGGCTACATCTATTTTATCATGTAAAGCTTCTAAGTGATTTTGTAGCACTTGTGGTCTATCTTGTAGCCCTTCTGGGCTATTTCATTATGCTTTTGGCATATTCCAGGCCACTTTTAGCTATAGGAAGTGTCATTAAAATTTTCAAGAATTTATCAAATCAAAAGCTATCAAAATAACAAAATTCCAAATAAATAGAGCTTAAACAAGTCTTTTATTGGCATTGTTCTTTCCCTTGATACTATTTGAGGTGTGGATTTTTTTTGGGTATCTTGTCTTATCATTGTCAAAATTTATCAAAGTTCAAATTGGATCTCCTATCTTTTATCTTTATCATATCATTTGTGGATATACCAACTTGAGAGCTTCAAAGCTACTCCTGAGTTGGAAACCTCCACTTTTTAACAAAATTTCTTGGAATCACAAGTCTAGTTCAAGTACACTTTATCAATCTGGATCTTTATCATCTCTCTTGGACTCACAAGTCTACTTCAAGCAAGAATCTATCTTTTTATCTATCAATGCTATTTATCATTTGAGATATAACTTAAATTTGGTCTATTTTGGTTTTGAGCAAAAAACATCAAAATTGTTGAAATCAAATCTTCTTTTATCTAAGGTATTATATTGCATATGCCAATTATAAGATCTCAATATAATAAAAAAATAGAATCCCATTATGAAGATTCAAACATTCAAACAAGTATGGGTCAACATCAGTAAGGAGCATCTTCAAATTCACTCTTCTTTCATAATGGGCCTTTAAGGGTCCCTTTGTTTAACACCCAGAATACTGAGAGGTGGGGGTAAATCAGTACTATTTTAAACCATTCAAACATTTAAACATCCAAACCACATAGCACAATCAACTGTAGTAAAGAAAGAAATCATGAAACATCAACAACATCACATAACACATGAACCCTAGGATTTTTACGTAGAAAATCCAAAATGGGAAAAACCAAAGTGAGGATTAACTCACAATATATTATAACTGGTTATAGTATATTTATAGAAGTGCTCACTGTAGGTGGACACACTATCCAAGTGGAATCACTGCCCACTGAGAAAAAGATAGAAGAGAGATTATGGCTCACAACCTAGTTTGAATTGTTACAATTGCATCTATCATATGCATGAATTATAGTTCCTATAAATCTTAATAAACTAACTTTACACACTTCATCTAATTAAGATCTAACACTCTACTTTCCTCTACATTCCAATCACTTTAACACTCAACTCAACATTCACAACTTAAATTTGCATTGCTCTGATAATATTCACAATATTCTTCAAAACACCAAAAAAGATCTAACTCATATATCCACATCAAGCATATAATTTGTATGTAAAATGGATATAATAGAAATATGTATAAAAATAGCTTAAATAAAACCAAAACACATGCAAACCTCAAAATATTGAATGTATTATGTTGAGTTGTTGAATATTTGAATGTGGTTTCTCATGAATCAATAGAAATTTCAGCAACATGACATTAGCATAAAAGATGTTGATCTAAATGGGATGAGACACCTCTCATTTATAGAAATAAGATGGAAGAAATGGAGGTTTTGGATGCATTCAAGATGAATAACTAGGATTGAATGAGAAGATAGGGTTTGGATTGAAGTTGTAGTCATGTGACAAGTTTTACATAAGGGATAAGGGCTAGGTTTAGGACAATCCTTATATGGATGGCTAGGATTAAAAGGTGGGATATTAAATGAAGGGCTAAGATGAAAAGTTAGTTTGACTTTTTGGGATAAAGGTTAGACATGTGAAGGGGACACTTGTCATTTGGTGATAAGTTAAGATTGTGATCCATGTGAATGGAATCAATGGATAGTATTATAGGGATAAGGATAGGGGATAACGTGGAATTAAATAATGGAAGAAAAGGGTAATGGGAATTAATTTGCCTAAATTAATTAATTAATTTAGCTATAGGATTTGGGAATAAGACTAGACTTAAATAAATAAATATAAAATTATTTAATTAAAGGTGGTGAATAAGGATAATGGATAAATTAATTATATAAATAATAAATATTTATTTAATTAAACATATGGATAAGGGAAAAAGGTTATATTAATTAATTAAATAATAACATTTATTTAATGATATTAAAGGTTATATTAATTAAATAAATAATAACATTTATTTAATGATAATAAATATTCCTTGAGCTCTCTATCTTGATGATGGATCACAGAGTGTGATTCGAAACGTTGATTCAAAAAAGCTTACACAATCGAATCCAAAAACAACTATTCATACTCTTATGGATTGTGGAAATCTAATAACTTTAACATTTATTTAATTAATTGGCTAGGATAAAGTGGGATAAAGGTGATTGATAAAGTAATTAATTAATTAAATATTATTTAATTAATTAATGTGATAGGATAGGCTAAAATGAGGTGTGGTTAGGTTATGACATTTTTATGTGTCTCCAACACCAATTAGGTCGGCCTAATTAGCTGTAACATTCAAAATATAACTCGTTGACTCTAAATATTTCCATACATGCCTCACACCAAAATTCAAATCTCAAAATAACTTGAAATAGGTTGGCATGGACCTATAATAGATCCCACATAAGACTACAACACTTATTTAACCTTTACATACCTCCAAAATTATTAGGTCAACACCATAGAAGACCTAATACCAAAATTCTTCAACTGTGTATCCACATTTGAACATGTGGACCTCAAAATTCAATGCCAACTGGAATTCACACAATAATGTCATTTGTCAACATATCCTCAAAAGTGCAAATCCAAAAACTTATCTATAGAGAAGTGCAAACTCTCCCACTCAAATGCACTGTACAAGAAATGGTTGTAATTTGCCAGATCGAACTTCTACTACTTATATCTCTCAATCCAAAGGTCAAAACCAGATGAAATTCTGGACAACAACCAAAACAATAATGTTAGAAGTGTAGAGTGAATACTTCATTCGTGGACCAGTGAAAACCCAAAAACTGGAGCTCTGTTACACGTAATTAATAGAGTTGACACTTTGTCAATTTTCCATCACAACCAACTTTACTAGATCAAACCATCTTGCAAAAATATCTTCCACAAACACTCCAAAACCTATTAGAACCAACCAAAATGACCTGCAATGATCTGCACCATGATCTCCACATCAAGATACAATGTTGACATCAATGACAACATTGCAACACATCGTTATATATCTTTGTGCTTGTCCCTCATGCTCATGTTGCCAACAACAACATTGATGACATTCTTCCAAAAATCTCCCCCTTTTTCATTGATGGAAACATGCCAAAATATCTTCAAAATATTCTCCAAAACATTCTCCCCCTTTTACATCAAGGGAAAAGGGTGCCTACAACAACTATTCTGACTTATACTATATCTCCCCCTGAGTAATATATACATATATATAAATTGAAAGATAGAATTGAGTCCCCCTAAATCATATACCAGAGTAAAACCAAAAATTCTATACTGGACACTACTCTATATACTCCACATATGTACAAAGAATCTTGAAACTGAAAACTAAAAATCATAAAGAATATGAAATGTGTCAATCAAAGGAAGTTGACTCTTGAAACTTATACAAATGGGTCTTCCATGCTTGTTTTCCTTCCTTCCATGTCTTTTTTGCTGGCCCAAGTAATCTGCATTGTGTTTCAAACTCCATTAGTATTTCTTCTCCTTCTTCCAGAGTGCTCAATATCGAATTCATCTATGTAGCCTTATTAGCACTCGGAAGGGAACTAGATATAGATATAAATTTATCATTCACCAAGTCCCTTATTTCTCCAAACTGTAAAATGACATTTTCCCTTTATGCTTGCAACTGGAAGAACTTATGCAAATCCTCAATTGCACTCATATTACTAGCTAGATCAAGTGCTGGATCATAGGCACTGGAGGCTTTATTTATTTGGGACTCAATGGAGTCCATCTCATTTTTGATGCTCTATGTGGCATTGGGCCACTTCATGCAATATTGAAAAAGAGCCTTTGCCTCATCCACACATATCTGTGCATCCTTCAAATTCTTTGAGAAATTTTTGTATGCAAGAGCACACTTCTTTATGATCTCTACATCTTTTTATCATTAATTTTTTTTTCTACTTCTTTCTCTACTTCACCTATGAGATTAGAGGCATATTCTTAAAAGAATTAATTAAAAGCTTTAAATTTTCCATACCAAAGAGTGACGTGTCTATGTTTGCACCAGGTACGACCTCTTGCAATGCCTTCACTCTTCTGATGCATCTCAATAATCTCCATCCGTGAAGATGCATGGAATACATCTCCCAATTATAGTTTGTGGATTGGGGAAATCTTGTCCAGATCTACATTTCCCTATTGCATTGGTAGTTGTAGCAATTGTGAAGAAACAACAGGTTGTAACTTGAGCTACATAATAGATTTTTCAAGGAATCTCTAGAGGAGCTAGAGGATTCACCAGAAGTCTTTGTAGTCTTTACAACTTTCTCCTTTGCTTTCTTTTCCTTTTCTTTGTCAGAGTTCACATGTGTCTCTTCTTATGTTCTTTCATTTTCAGATGTATTCTCATTCTTATCTTCACTTACCTTCTCTTTATCTTCTTCCTCATCTTCCTTCTCTACATCACTAGTTTCTTCATCAACATCTTTATTCACATCTTCCTCTGCAAATTGTTTTGGGTTATCTAGAGGAGTCTCTATTTTATCTTGCACAATATCAACATTTTCTTCATGTACTAGAGGAAGAGAAGTATCCTCCTTTGTTGCTTCTTTTCCAACATCCTTCTTTGCTTTCTCATCCTCTTTTTCCAGTTCTTCCACTTTTGGAGGGGAATTTTCCTAAGTGTACTCTTCATTTGTCACATGCTCATGTTGAGCATCAATGTTCTATACTTCTCTTGTCATGAATTATGGAGCAGTTTTCTCTAAAATCATACCATATTTATGTGCAATGTCAGAAATTTTATCAACTATCTCCTTTTATAGCTTCTTAAATATTCTTGTCTCTACCCATAAGGGTAGTTACCCTTTGCTTTACTCTAAATTTAGAGTTGTACAATTCCACCAATGTGGCTCTATTTTCCTTAGAAAGAGGAGTGATGAGCCTAGTTTTTGGTCTAATTTTGGGTAGAATCCATAGTTTATTTGCTGACATTTTTCATGGACTTTGATGTTAAATATTGATATTTTCATAATGTTTCCCTCAAACCATAAACATTGGACTTAAATCCTATCTCTACAAGTTTTAATGACATTAGCATATTATGTGGATTATCTATATTGATTTTGCATGTGGTTAATGAATGTTCCTTAAGGTGGTTTATAGATGTGTAGTTATGATTCAAGATCAAATGTATTGACCTGATACAACACCAAACAAGTTAGAATAAACAACCACTTATTCCTCAAAACCTCAAGAACTAGCCTTCTTAGTTTGACTCTGCCCTCTCTACTAGGTCTGTAGACCTAATTTTCTTAACTTTTCTCCTCAATAGTTCTCTCCCCAACCTAGCACTTTACTGTTTGAATACCCTTCAAGGCCATATTAAACATGTACCAAAACAAATATCAACTCGTTTGGAACTAATGATTCAAAACTAAATGCCTCCAACACTTTGCAAATGGCCTCTACAAACTCACAAAACTCTCACAAAGACTCTTCACTCTATCTTTCTTCAAACTCACTCTCAAACCCTCATCTTTCGTACAATTTTTACCAACTTTCACAAGACAATCATTTTTTATTCGCTCTAAATTCTCATACAAACATTCCTAACATCCTACCACCCTAAATTCTAACATCCCACACCCATCCAACTTAGTCACAGTAAACAAAAAAGGTGGGATTGGCATTATATCATGTTTCAAGACCTCAAACCCTTAAAAGCTGATTACAAAACTATCAACGGGAAAATGGACCAAAATCTCACCAAAGTACAAATTAGGAACTCAAACTAGGTGAAAAATAAAGCTAATACATGCCCATTTAATGTTGAAAATATTTCATACATCTACTTGCCTTGTACGGGCCGTACACCTGCTGTAAAGCAAAGAAGAATAGAGAAAATTTTGTTGAAAGCACTTTAAAATAGAGATTTTGTATTTAATTTCTTCAAGAGAGATTACATTAACATCTTCCACCTTATTTAAAATTATCTCCTCATCCCCCAACTACTTCAACTCCCTCCAATGAGCTTTCAAAGTCAAATGACCATTGGCATTCCCAATACAAGTGATTTGCAATTAATAACAAATTTACAATTTTCACAAATACCTTTTTACATTTTTCACATAATGGACATTATTTAAACATTGTAACGCCCTAGAATACTTAGACACACCACCTAGTGGCCTTCATGGCCTTTATTTAAACCAAAAGACTTAAACTCCAACTTGGCTCAAGGTTATAATAACCTATCCTTTACAAAATCTTGCAACTTGAGCACTATTTTTTGACAACATTTGAACTCTTCTACAAAGTTAACAACTTAATTCCACCCAAAAGGTCAATTGGACCTTATTGACACAACTAATGACTACAACCCCTAAATCAACCTAT
>VDFB02352151.1:0-33935 GCA_007258455.2 Sequoia sempervirens | reverse complement strand
TAACAAATGGACTAACATATTTTATGCTATAACATAATATAAATGGTGAAATGTGAAAATCGATGTCATTTGTGTCGATAAAAAGCCCCCCATCTAATTCTTTCCCCCCCACCAGTTGAGTGTTCATCTGCTCACCCATCCAAGCCTTTTGTTGCTGCTCTGTAATGTCTTCCCACCTGCCCTTAGGGACTAACCTATTCGCCACAAACCCCACCTAAGGCCATATGGTCAGTGCCGAAGGTTGTCTTGGGTGGGTATAGGCAATAGGTGAGAAAGCAAAAAGATGAATAGGTCAGTCTTGAAGGGCTTGACGACTAATTCTAAATTAATTAGTTCATTAGTATGCTTGGTAGTTCTTGCATAAGGTGGGAGGGAATTAGCCAGCTTATCCTAGCGTATTACAAAAATTAAGTACAACAAGAAGAATACTTTAACTAGCCTATCTTTGAATGGAAAAAGAAGGATAAGAAAGTGATATCAAACTTTGTGCCACTTGATTCTTCAAATAGCTCCAACCAAGAAGTACCTACACATAGAAGAATAGAAAAATGTTGGGACTGTGTTTAGAGGACTACCTCGGTCAGTCCCCCTTTGTTGTTTCCCTCTCTACAGACAGCCAAATAGCAACAATTGTATATAAAAATGATAAAGAGAGTATCAAAATGGAAATACCAAGCAATACACAAAAAACATTATGATACTAAGTAAATGTGATGATGCAAAAGCAAATAACAATGGTGAATGTCACATTCTCAACCACGTGCTCTCAAGGAAAGTGGAGGAAGGAGTGAGCTTGCAAGCTTCCCAAATCCAATGTTGTCACAACAACAGAGAGAGGGATACAAGAATGTAGAAACTTGCAACTTCAATGGTGGTGGTGATGCTTGAAAATGAGTGTGTAGAAGCAAGGAGTTGCTAAGAGAGAGAAGAAGTGTGATAGAATGAATGAGATAGCAATTTGAAAGGAAAGAGGAGGAAAAATGCCTATTTGAAGTTGGTCAAGGGAACAAGAGGTTTTACATTTCACATCTAATGGAAGAGTGTAATGCCTCTATAGATTCTAGAGGCAGGAATCTTATTAGGACAACAACACATTGTGCGGACGTCCGCACACCGTGCTAGCATTCCCAGTAGAAATTCCTCCACCAACACATAAATGAGTTTCCAAGTGGATGGGGGAAGGTGGTGGGTGTAGAAATTGCATCATCAAATTTAATTCTCTAAGGTGGGGGGTAATATAAATGTGGAATTCACAAGGGGTGAAAATTCATGCCATTACATTTTTCCCCCATTTTAGTGAGCATACGTGTTAGTGAATGTGAGATAAAGTAGAGAAAAAGTTAAAACTCATATACCTGAACTTTTGAGGAAGCAAACCACAATCTGACATGCTCAAGCGCAAGAGAGAGAGATATGGCTCCACAGGTACTCAGTCCTATAGAAATTTGAAAAAAATCTCTACAAGTGCTCGGTCCTACAAAATTGGCTCCATGGGTGCTCGGTCTCGTAGAAGATGAACACAGGTTCTACAGGTACTCGGTCCTGCAGAATGAAAGCGCTTCATAGGTGCTTGGTCCTATAAAGGAGGTGCCATAGGTGCTCAGTCCTGGGAGGCTGGAAATGAAAGGCTTCACAGAGTATAATTGGTCCTTATATGTTCTCGGTCCTACAAGGCAAGCTTGATGAGGTTCTTGGTCCTCCAAGCTTGATTTTAAAAGCAACTTCATAGGTACTCGATCCTACAAAGCAACATGTTAATCCATAGACAAAACATGTTAGGTAAGAAAAAGTTACGCAAATAGAAAATTATATCTCAAAAAAAACAATTGAAGGAGAAGCTTTCAAAGGGGTCCCTCGGGAACCCTTCAAGATTGCAAGGGTCCCACATAAAGGGACGCTTTGTTTGAAAAGCGATGAAATTTTCACAAACAGTCCTATCATCAAGGAATCCTTTTGAAAGATTATCTTTCGTCAAGTAATCCGAAAAAAAGGAATGGCCTCCTTGAAATCAAATTATCCAATTCTTTTTGCTACAAATTCATTTTTAAAAGAAAATCTTGCTAAGGGGATTCTTGTCGAAGGATGCAATTTTTGAAAAATGCAAAAAAATTTAGCAAGGGATTTTTTGGCCACCAAACACACCTTATTGAAAATTAGATAAGTAGGAGCCCCCCTTAGGATGGTGCATGTGAATTGAAAGAGCACATGACATCCTAAGGAAAGGAAGAAGAGATATTGTGGCCCACGATACATGATGATATGCAAACATGGAAATGTTGTCGCACACATGAGGGACAACACATAGGCACCACAACATCAAGAAGTAAGCAAAGAAGAGAGAAAGATAAATAAAGAAAGATAAGGTGAAGAAATAAAGAGAAAGAGAGGTCTAATAATTTAGGGTCATAAATGTTCATAGATATAGATAGATAGATATAATATAATATACATATGAACTGTCAACAATCCCCAAATGTATTAGAATGTGAAGAAGAGCACATGAAGACAAAATAAAAATAAAAAATTGGGTCAACATGGAAGGGAGGCCTAAATTCCCCCAACACTTTACATCATCCCCAATTGCTGAAAATCAAGGCACACCATATAGAAGAATGATGCAACATATAGAGGAAGTTTATGACAAAATTTCACTATTGTATCCAAGCACCTACAAAAGTGGCAAGGGTCCTCCAAGAACACACAAAGGAAAGCATGGGGGAAACACAACACACACACAAATCTAATCTATAGATAAAGAAGAGGCACTCTCCTAGTCCTCATCAACCAAAAGGTTATTGTTTTCCCAATATAGATCATCATAGGAGGAGGGTGGATGAGCCTACAAGGGAAGGATAGAAAGAGGAGCGCCTTTTGACTCTCCTACAACAAGTGTTAAGGAAGAAGGCCCCTCAAGGTCTTCTTCACTCAACTCCTGTGAGGTGAAAGTCACCGATCTTTCAAAGATCACTGACAGAGTCAAGACATCATCCATCAAGTTAAACATGCACTTGATAGGAGTACCATGCATTGAATGAATGAGAGATGAAGGAGGCACCCAAGATCCACCATCAATCTCATCAAAAGAGATGGTGATAAACTCAAGAGACACTGGGGCTTCCTCCATCATCAGAATGGCGCAAGCCAAAGTAGAACCCTCTCCTGTCGAATATGATCCCTTCTTCTAAACTCCATTGGAAGTGAGATCATCCACCAACTTACACTTCATTGAAGGATATGGAATCCTCACAGAGGAAGCGAAAGGCAAGGAGGAAGAGGACAAGGTTGCAACAGAAACTACCATGGTACTTGGCATGTCCATAGGATGAGAGAATGGAGGGATGTATGGAAGCAAAATCAGAAGATGAGGCTCCACCAAGGGAGTGATGAACACCTGCACCCTTTTCGGGTGAGGGTCGCCAACATTTGCAGGAGGAGCCGAAAGTAGAACTGAGGCAACGGGAACTGAAGTGGAAGGAATAGAAGGAGGATCAATAGGAGATACCAAAAAAAGAGTTGTTGGCTCCTATTCTTCCTTCTACGAGGTAGCTTGCTCAGTATTCAGAGCCTTCCTTTGATGCTTACACTCATGCACAAGATGGTTTTGTCGGCTCTGGGAACTAGAAATTGTTGCTTTAGAAAGAATAAGAGGCTTGTGTTATGCCATAGGCGTGTCCTCCACAACCATTGTCGGTGGAAGGGAATCCTCCTAGATAGGAGAAAGAGTAGGAAGGGCAGGAGTGGAAACTGCAACACGTGGAGAAGAAGAATCAGGTAGCTTGATGATGGGCCTATTCCCATTCACCGCCTAAGGGGTAGGAACAGTAGGAGGCTGCAGAGGCCAATACGTAGGGGAAAATCCATGAGGACCCTTCTCCTTACCATAAAAAATGGGCCTCAAAATTGTGGGTAAGAAGGGAAGTTCAAATACTTGATGCTTAGCCTTCCACTAAGCAGGCACCATTGGGCTTCCCATGCAAGGCTTGGGGGAAGAGGCTGAAGGTGCCACAACAGGGCAAGAGGCAGAAGTGAATGAGATAGAAGAAGAAGAGGAAGGCTACTAAGTGTGAGAAGACTTCCCCTTCCCTTTTTGAGAGGAGGAGGAGGTAGCTTGCTGCTATGCGATCATACACTACTGTATTTGACTAAAAATTCTAACAAATGTTTGGTGACATATCGACAAAATATTGTTGACTTACTGACGTAACACTAATTTAAATTTCATCACTTTAACAACCAATTTTTATATGTCGAAACAACGACACAACATCGTTGGTCAGCGCCACAAAAAATGTTGGCGGTGTCCGTCACAACATCAACATAACTTTGTCCATCTATACGTGAAACCATGACCCAACATCGTTGGTTATTGCCATGGAAAATGTTGGTGATGTCCGTCGCAAAATCAACATAACTTCATCCATCTATCGACAAAAAAAATCACAAAACGTTGCAGAATGCCCATTTATCAGTGAGACATTTATCCTCTCACACTGATGATACAAAGGAGATTACTCATCGACAAGACAAGCATCATTGGAGTGAAGCCAACAAGTCATACCAAGCAATTATGTCTTACTGGTGAATTACCATTGGTAGGAAGTTCATTGTGTCTCACTGATCAAGTACAGAGAAGCATATCGACAAAACAAGAAGCTATGGGTGTAAGTTCAAAAGGTTCTCCTGATGCTCCATGTCACGCCGATGAGAGTTATATCGGAAAAAAAACACCAAACGTTCATCCATTTTCCAACAAGGTGGAGCAAACCGTCGTTGCCATTACAACGAAAACCACATCGCGTGTATAGCAAACTCATCACAATTTTTTTTGGTTCGTCAAGCTATGTGCATCGAAATTGCGACGAAACCCTGCTATGTTTTTCTTAAAAATTATTCGTTCAAACATCTTCCCTCCCTAACATAGCTATATGAAGCCTTTCTGCCCCTGAAAGTAATTGAATCTTCAGTTTTGAGCCATGATGTAAGACTGTTTCAAGTCTGATGGGTCAATGATTGGTGAGTAAGTATTTGTGTCAAGAACATGCTATTCAAGTTGTTTGAGTAAGTGATGATTGGATTTTTGCTAATTAGCCTTGTAAAGTAAGTTGCTAAGATGAATGGATTGGTACTTGTAGAGAGTATGGACTGATTTCAGTGATTCAAATCTGGTTATTGATTGTTACAAACATTTTTATGGTGGATAAGTTGAATTGGAATCTGATAAAGGGTTTGAAATACTAATTTGGTGTTTGTGATGTTTAATAGCCTTATGGTTTCAAGAGGAATTGATGGATTTTTGGTGAATGAAAGTGAATTGTTGAAGTTTTGTGTATTTGATCTTCTCCTGATTCTGTTTGGGATTGAAGTTCCCTGATGATTGAGTGTTTTGCTATGATACTCTTCTTCAATGTCTTCTCTCATAGTGGAATAAAGTAAAATATGTTCTTAACATTTTACAGGAAAAATTTAGTGTAAAGACAACATACAAGTATGTTGATTCCATCATTGAACTATACACCAAGCTCATGAATCAAAACAAGTATTGTTCCTGCAATGTATGAAGCCCACCTAATTACAATTGAGTTCAAATAGAAATTAAATCCACAACTAATGATTTCCAAACAATACAATTGAGTTCAAATAGAAATAATACCAGTTGTGTTACAGGGCTCTCTCTTAGACCCCTCATACCCAAACCTAGTTCGAACCACGTACCAGTCTCAAGCCAATTCTTGTGTTGAAATGGTTGGGCTCTTCTCTTTTGTTTCTGCGCTACATGAGTACATCCCAAGTTTGTCTAATCCAAACTTGTATATCCCTAGATGTGGGATCCATCCGTGGATAGCTTCCCCTGCAAAAGATGTCATCCAAGGTAACATATGAGATGTGTTAAAAAGTAAAATAAGTACAAAGGGTAACATATTGAAGCAAAGAGAACTAATGAAAATCGCATAAGTTTAAAAGTGCAGCATAATGAAATATTGAAAAGTGCATTACCTTATTGAGTTTCTCTTTGTTTTGAGAATAGTTTAATATTCTCTACTTAACAGGGCCAACCACGTGACAGTGGAAGCTCATTTGGTCCTTCCCCCCCCCCTCACATCACTCTCAATTCCCCATACCCAATCATATAACATTAATCATTCATTCATCCATTAATAACATATAGCATCATTCATTAACATATAACATCTATTCTTTCACCCTTTACATACCATCAAAAATAAGGGTTGTCAAAATATCATTTTAACATTCATTAAATATTATTATAAAAAATATGGCTGTCAATATGATTACAATTACTTTTTGTTTTTTTGCAGCTAAAGAATGAGCATCATTTTCTAACTACAGGTCTCTTGAGTTGTTTCTCGCCCGGCCATGATCTTAATGTATGCCTAGTCGTACCTTCCACAAATGGAGGTTTAAGGGGGTCTGCTGCAATAACAAAATGTTAATTGATATGTTTTATTATTATTGTTACAAGTATTTCATTAATTAAAAGAACATTAGAGTGGTGCTATTTACTTGATGGGGCCACATCATGTTCCCGATCTTGTCTTATAGCCTCATTCTCAACATGTTGAAACCCTCTAAATCCTCTAGAGTTGAAACATGAAAGGTTACATTAATTAATACATCAATTGCAATTAAATATGTTTAAAAGAACATTAGAGTGGTCCTCTTTTCCTGATGGGGCCACTTCATGTTCCCGATCTTGTCTAGCCTGATCATGCTCAACATGTTGATCACGCTCTACATGCTCTAAAGTTGAAATATGAAAGGTTACATTAATTAATACACGAATTGCAATTAAAAATGTTTAATTGTATTAATCCATACTGTGTTTTGTATAACACATGAATACATCCAGTACCAGGATGCACACCATGACCTTCATCTGCAAGTTGTGCTCCACCCTCACCATGATGCATTCCAATGTCATGTGCAATATTATCATTGCTTGTCTATTTAAAACAAATAGGCACATAATTACTTTATGGTGGAAATTAATATTGAATAGATTGCACAAGTATTCAATTTTAAATAAACTTCATTGGAGTTTATTTACCCACATGTCGATGTGTTGAAGCTTGTGTTTTCCCGCTAAGAGTCTTAAATATCAAATTTACGTATCCATAGCCTTGGAAGGAAATCTTCTGTGTCCTCTCTATGGAACTTTTGTTGAATTCAGAGTCTTTGCATTATTTCCTCATAAGATCATGAATTTTGTTTATGTAGTGATAAAACCAAATTGTTTGTAATTTATTATTTGATGCAATATTTATCATTATACTAAATTGTGGTATAATTTACATAAACCACCAGAGCCACAGTGGTTTCGTGATTTTAGTCTTGCCTTTGTTTCCTCTCGATAAAGTTAGGTAACCTATGAAAAGTTTGAACACGTTAGATTATGTAAAAAGAAAGAGCAATTAGTATATAATTACATTGTTGATAGTATCACATACCTTCCTTGGCCCGGTGGTGTCTTTCCTTTTTTCTTTTTAGCCTTCTCCTTTCCATCTGACACCAGGTCCTTCCACTCCCTCTTTGGAATCATGGGGGGACACTTGTACTTTTTGTTGTTCTCTAAATGTGACCTATATTGGTCACTCACATACTTTAGATAGGTACCAACTTTCTTAAGGACCTTGGTTCAGTTGAATATGTTATTACTGAAAAACACAACTAAACGGTTAATGAGCTCATCTTTTAAATCTTGATTTGGGGCATTCCATCGTGTACGTATGGTGGGCCTGAAGATCTCTAATGTAATAATATTTAGATGTTTATAAAAAACATCATTTCCTACAAAATGATCATGGGATCATTAGTCTAAAAAGAGTGATCAATAAGTAAATTTCAATTGGATTATATATAATAATAATTAAAAAAATTTAAAGTACTTGGGACCTACTCTATCTTTATGGGAATGAAATCCTTGGTCACCACAAATGTGACTGACAATGTTCTTGTACTAGTAATATGGGAAGATCTAGGAAATGTTGCTAAAACATCACCAGTACTAGTGGCCTCGCATCCCTGGCACATATCCCGACGATGTTTTGGCATGTGTTCAAGGTTGTGAGGGTACACTACTCCGATGCCTGGCATGCTATATGTTGCTGGTTTCGGCCTATTGAGAACGTAATGATGGAACTGGGAGGATGTGATGTATGCGCAGAAGACCAGACCACACTTTTGTACCAACCCCATTCTCAAACACTGAAAATACCCTAATCATGGCCAACAACATCATGAGGACGCAAAAAATCTTGTAAAAACAACACATATTTTTATTCATGACATAAAAGAGTACAAAATATAAAACCATGAATGAAATTATGTTATAATTAAAGATCTCATGACAACTTACTTCAAAGTTTCCGTGCCCTCAATCATTTTCAACCCTTTCTTATCTGCCCTGTTTGAGGTAATTATGAACAAGAAATCAAGAATTTTCTTCATTGTATTTTTTTGCCTCAATGCGTCCGTAGGGTTTGGCGGAATATGGGATGTCATCATGGGTTAGTGATCAACCTCCTCATGCATGCCTTCCTCATCGCTGCAGTTTTCCAATCATCCTATCATAACAAGAATATTAAAAAACATTATCAAATAAACTAATAACTTATGAAAAAAATATAATAATAAATATTTACATTCTATCAGAATTTGTAATGAGAAAACTTGTTGGGAAGCACTGAAGATGGCCACTCACGCTCGTCAAGCTCTCTCTGCATTTATCAATGTCCCACCATATTAAAATTAAATATGTTACCATCAAATGAAACCAATAGACGCACGAAATAATAAATAATAAAGTATATTGAGTTATTAATTGGAGTGTTGGGTAAAATTTATATAGTACATACCACCCCAGTAACGTGGTTTGCATTCACAAAGTATTCAAATTGTAATTGATTAGCGTTAAACTCTTCCCCGCAGCTATTATTTTATTTCCATACATGGTCACACAGCTCTCGCACAACCCCGAACATGCAATTGGGTTGCTTATTTGTTGACCCAAGTCATGTACTATTTATAAACCCTACAATATTCCCTAATGCTTTTGGCCTTCTGTCAATGTACATAGCCACTCCTTTATTTTAATCCTTATCTTTTAGTTGTATATAACCTAATTTGATGCTGGGCATACCCCACGACAATATATCACCACAATCCTGTCTTGTAATCAGAATAGGGTCCAACATAATCCATCAATTCAGTAACTTTGTCATAACAAACCTTTATGTCGTCCATGAAAAATAGGTCCAAACCATGTAATGATGATGGTGCTATGCGATATATCCTCTCGTTGACACAAAAATCAGTGTTTATTGGAGGAAGTTCCTTGGGTACTCATTGTTTCCATATATTTTTGTACCTCAAGGGAATCTTGATGTCGCCTATTCTCTCATCATCATAAGAACAAGACCCCCCTTCAACAAGAAAAAAATCCATGCGTTTACAGAATTTTCTTCTAATCTTTTGACCTCTAGTTGATCTCCCTCTTTTAGACCTACTACATGTCTCACTTTCCTCTTCTCTTCCTGAATTTCCCTCACTCGAGGAAGACAGATATGAAAAATACCTATTTTGTGGTACCTTCACTCATAAGGATGTTGGATGAAGTTCTTTCATGGTGATGTGATCCCAAGGTATGGGGTTGGAGGATTAAAAACCAAGGTTGTCACTACTAGTCAAATGCAACATGTGTGAAATGCGGGGAAAGGACAATTACCAAACCCACGTCGAAAAAATTGAGCTAGGCTTGGCATGACATTCATGAAGAGTACACACTTTGTAAAAAGTGGATGGAGAGTGGAACACCCTATAATAATGGCATGGTAGGCTTTGGATGTAAAGTATAGGATAATTAAATTATCAGCCCAAACGAAACCTCTTGAAGTTAATTGTTTATACTTATAAAAATGAAAGTGACAGGTGGAGTGTGTGTGCCACAATTCGTTAGCAACTGTAAGTCATTCACAGGTAGATTAAAATGGAGATGCCTCTCTCACTTAATGTAGGAAAGAAACAACAGGCATTCAAAGGGGAAATTACAGACAAGAGATTACATGAGTTGCTCTCTTCTCTGCACCCTGTAATCCTCTAGGCCACAAAGAGAGTTCTAGGCCCTGAATTTTTAAGAGCTTACCATAGAGCAAGAGCCAATTTAGAAATTCCTGCCATGTTTTTGGCAGTCCTGTTGCATATGGGGGTGTCAAAGGAGGGAGCCAAGAAACTCACACAGATGGTCTTTGATCATGCATGGTTGGAGGACATTGATGCAACTCTGGACAATGTCGATGAAAACAAGTTGATACCCATGCCTCAAAATTATTACATGATTCACATGCATGGTCGGGAGGTGATGAAATTCCCCTTGATCAGAACCATAGAATCATAAATCTTCGAGAGGCTCTAGGATGTAAGGGAACATAGCATTTTCTTCCTGCTTTGGGTTGCGAAGATGGTCACCAATCTCCCATGTGGGTGAGCTTTGCGATATGTGGAGGATGAGGAGCTGGTGAACGAGATTGTGGTTGGAGATGATGAGGATTGGTAGCTAGGGTTGGGGGAAGAATGGTACCCAAATAATGGGAGGGACCCTAAGCAAAAGGCCAAAAGCCTAGATCATGCCAAATGTGGCTGAGATTGCCTTGTAATTGCCGACTTCAAAGCTTGGCAGAAGAGGGATGACTCGGAGGAAGACAACAAAGAATAGGGCTGGTATGCATGATGTTTGTATGTGTCGTTTGAATGCCTGGAAAAAGGGGCTAGTAATAGTAGGGGTAATGAAGTTAGTCCTACTGATACTAAGGTTTTTTGGTTTAAATTCTGTTAATGGGTTCAGTCCAGAGATGTAAAAAATGCAATCATTCCAAGCCTTTTGTTTCCTGCCCTGAAAATTTTGGGGGTAAATGGTGTCTAGGCAGGTTTTTGTAGGTGCTTCTGAGGAATGGGTCTAGTCTGCAGAGACCATTTTCATAGAGAAAACAATATGTAATCTTTTATTCTTAAGCAATACAGGGTGCTGCCCCATATAGCAGCTATTTATCTATAAAAATAAAAAAATTGTTTGATGTATGTATGTGATTTATGTGGAAGCATCTATCTTCTAAATCACCGTACTTGCAACAAGATTTCTAAATGTGGGGGAAAATTCACTTACAGTCATTATCCCTTAGTCGATTTTCCCTTTCTAAGTGTCCTCACCTCTTGCTTTGGCTTTCCTCCTACCAAATGGTTCCTAGTCTTCCTCCTCGACTTAATGGCCTTGCAACACTCATCCAGTGAAGTCTCGCAACTCTCCACTCATGGGCTGGATGCAGTGGTTCTCGGTGCAGTATGCTATGTCGTGCTCCTGCGCGCGCGGGGCCAAAATTCAAAATACATAGTTTATATATATGCTATGTCAACATATAGTTTATTTTATTTTCTAAAAAATATAATTTTTGTATGGTGGCTTGCTGAGCTTATATAGTTGGTTTTCTCTTTCTTTATAATTTTTGATGATTTATTTCCTATGACATGATTGAATATTATCTACAGTCCTAGTGATTGTTAAAAAGGCTTATGATATGTGATGTTTAATCATGATGGATATCTAAGAATCAATGATTGAAATACTACTTGACTAAAGATTGAGCTATCTGATATTTTGTCATTTAAACATCATGGAAGAAATGCTTGCAATCAATGTCTTATTAATGTAGCCTACAAGGTTTCTTTTCCTATTTTTTTTGGTCCTATTCTTGTTATGACTTATTTTTTTACATTGGTCTATTACAGTAATGGGGAGCATATCTAGTGAATCAATTTTTTCAATCTCTTTGATTCTTATCCTTGTGCATAATGCATTTTCTTCTATCCTATGATTCATTGATTTTTGGTTTAAAAAACTCATTGCAACTAACATGGATATGAATTATGATGTGGGTGTGAGAAGGGATTGTTGAATATGAAGGAATGGTTTAGGAAAGTACTCAATCCAAATGAGTCATTTTCTTGTCATGGAATGTGTTAAGAGATTAAAATTAATATATTCAATTCAGTTAATATTGACACATTCCAAAGCATGCCAAAGGCACTTCAGAGATATGCTATGACATAAAGAAGATTGTTAAGGAGATGTCAAGTCTTGATCCATTAGGGTAGGAAAACATAGATGCATTGGTACAAAAGGTTCCATTCAACTTGGAGGAAATGGATAATTACCTAAGGGGATAATGTGAGATTGGACCAAGTTTATATTATGATACAAATAGCTTGGGAAAAGCGATGATGAAATGGTTAAGTATGAGAAATTGTAGAGATAAATATAACACCAAGGGAAGAACACTAGAACTAATTTTAGCACTATGGATTAATCCAAGACTCAAAATTCCACTAAGAGGCATCCCTTACCTCTTAAATTAATTCCATAGGTGGGTTTATCCTCCAATATAGTGCCATTGGTTAACTTATCATGTGAACTTCCGCTATAAGTAGGATTACCATACACTTTCATAACATGCAAGTGTGGTTTCAAAAGGTTTATACGTTCTTGTGAATTTGAAAGAAAGGCATGTTTTGAATTTTCCAATAGGTGTTAGGGGTTAATTTGACTTGGTTTTAGCATTAGAGTGACAAACCTTGTGGTTTAGGTTCCATAAACAAAATATACTAATTTTTTTAGCTTCTTATTATCATCTTTATAGTCAATGAGATTTTTAAAGATCATCTAAATATTCATTGCTAATGAAAATGCACAAAATGATGTGTAATAGATCCAAGATGAGGCTCAGAGAGCCTCATCTTTTGAAACCATTAACCAAAGAAATGCTAAGAACAATATATGAAAGAGACGAAGAATAAGGCAACTTGTATTATTAGGAAGGACAAGATTCCTTTATATAGCATGACCTCATGTTTGAGTCTCGAAACCCTCCCATATCGTCAACACATGCGTCTAGGCTAACCATGTCAAGTTTCACTCCATACAAGCACAAATTGAAAAAAATTCAATGTTGGCCCCATGCACATGTCACTATGCAAGGTCAACATGAGGAAACACTAATTTTTTGGGAATGAAAAAACCAAAGATATGATCAAATAATATCTAATCATAAATTGTTGTAGATTAATTAGGATCTGATCATATGGAAATTTATGGGAGAGCTACAATATTTGTAACATCATGAATTAACAACATTAAAAAGTACATCATGAATTAATTATGTAATGGCATAAAAATTAAAAACATCATGAATTAATTATGTAACCATATAAGTCAAATATAATTCTACCAAGAAATCAATATCAAATAGATAATATAATTGCATAACTCATACATATCAATGTCATTGATCTTCTTCTTCATCCAACTCTTTGTCTATATCATCCAATCCATATTCGACATTGTAAGGATTGGTAATATCATCATCATCATCATTGATATCAGTTTCGATAATGTCATCATCCACATGGATATCATCTTCATGAACATTAACTCCTACATCATCATGATCTAGTTCCTCTTCTTTGACATCTTTGTCAGGAACATCATCAACTAATTGTTGATCCTGATCATCATCTACATCATCTTCTAGTTCTTCGGTATCTTCTTCTTCCACCACATTATATTTTACCGGCCTTCCTCTTGGATCATGTCTAACAACAAATGACCAACCCGGTTTACTTGGAACCTCTGAGTAAAATAGCTGCTCACATTGGCTTGGAAGAATATAGGGCTCATTTCCAGCTCGCTCGATCGACCTTGTATTAACCATGGTAAATCCTTTATCATGTTCAATAACAGTTCTCTCAAGATCATTTTCATTCAATTGTAACTTGTACCATTGGACGACAGAAAAAACTAATTTGAAGGACTTAAAGTCACACTCAAGTATATCATCCAAAATCCCATAGTATCGATTTTCTGAGACTTCTGGATGTATGTCGCTTCTAGATGAAACATTAGTCACCTGAAAGACTGCAGTTGTCCCAGAATCACAAGTTTTCTTCGTGTCATCCAACTTTTTGATTCAAAATTTATGACCATTGCACCACATAGCCTTGTGGTGTTTCACCTGCAATATGTCAAACATGTAAAAATTATTGCATCGTCAGTTGATAAACATATTTATTCTTGGAAGAATGTATGCAAAGAAAAAAAACTCAACAGATATATACATCAATATAATTGAAAACAATTTAATAATATGGGTGATTAATATATTTATACGTACTTGTTTATCTCTTAAACCATATGCTAAATCAATTTCCCTTTGTGTAACTTTGGAATCTCCATTACGATGAGATTCTTTAACCATTGAAGCCACACCTTCCCATGTTAATGCACGACCGAAATGTTGACATTGTTCAATCCATACCATCATCCAATCAAGATTGTTTGCGATGTACAAATGTAGTGCATCCCACTCTTGACCAACTGTATCAAAAAAATGAAATTCACAAATGACATATAATTAGTTAATTACCACGGTATACGACCTTAATTTATAATTGATGTACCTAAAAACCTAACATCCCACTACCAATGATCTTATTATCTTTCATTTTTGGATGAATTCAAATTAAAGGAGTATGCACAAAGAATGAATTATGACCCTGAAGGGTACATAAACTCTTGTAAGAAAAAGAAAAACCTTAGTGGATACACCCATGTTCCTATATCGGGGGAAGATGTTTTTAAGAACAAAGAAGACAAAGAAGCAGAGGAGGTTATAGAAAATTTCATGGAGTTAGAGCAAAAAAATCAAAGGTTGTGTTGGAACTGTAAAATTTTGAAAATTCTACATTCATAAATCCCTCATAGAAAACCAAATCTTGATGTAATTGCATGTGGTCACAATCAAATTTGATCCCCAAAAAATCCCTCTAAATAAAACATTTTAATCCATATCGGCAAGAGTTGGTGCAAGTCTTCCCGATTCCTAAGCCATTGCATTCCATTGATGGTTTTTTCGGCATATCGACAGGAAATCCAAGTCATCATATTGATCAAAGTGCCTAGGAAAATACATATCAGGTGGACATAGCTCACGGTTTCATAGACGCAAGGGATCATCATCAAGACAAATGATATCGGTGTGAGATCTATCATTTAGAATGATCTTATGAGTTTTTCCGATGAAATATATCGGCAAGACATTTATCCTCTCACACCGATGATACAAAAGAAACTACTCATTGATAAGACAAGCATCATCAGAGAGAAACCAACAAGTCATACCGAGCAATTATGTCTTATTGGTGAATTACCATCGGTAAGAAGTTCATCATGTCTCACCAATCAAGCACACAAAAGCATATCAGAAAAACAAGAAGCTATCGGTGTAAGTTTGAAAGGTTCTCCTGATGCTCCATGTCACGCCAATCAGAGTTATATTGGCGAGAGTCTTGGTGACATATTCAAGATTGGAGGAATGAACATCGGGGAGACTTGTAGAGTCGAAGAAACTGCAGAATGTCTTAGCGAAGCATGATCTCTTGCCGATGAAGATGCGAATAGATCAAAAGGTCATCGGATTGACTTTTGGTGACATTTACAAAGATTGAAAAGATGAATTGTGTATCAGTGAAAAGGATATTATGTCTCCCTGACCAACAAGGTGTTTGGTGAATGTTGGCTAAAATCAAGTATAAAGAATCGCCCAGAGTTCAAATTGTCTTGTCAATATAAAGTGCTTGATGTGACAGTGAGAATTTCAAAAAGATTGCAAACTTGTGCCCAGAGCTGAACATTAATGTTGGCACGAACGCACAAAGAGATAGTTGATTTCCTGAATTGAAGAGCAACAATTGAAGAAGATATTGGGCGAAATTCACAACAGAAGAAACAGGAGGAAGGACGAAGAACTAGAGAACCTTGCGGCCAAAGGATTTCAAATAGAATCTGTGAGTTTTCTGCAATTTTGCTTTCTAATTTTGTCATTTAAAAAAAATAGGTATAATGAAGGGAACGAGCTCAGGGAAAACGAAAGGAAAAAAACAAAGTGAGAGTAGTCGCCCCAAGAGTAAAAAATAGAAAATTGAAGCTAAAAATGAACCAAGGTTAGTTGAAAGAAAGTTGAACCAGGACCTAATTGATCAATTGCCCGACTCTGGACCTAAGGCCAGGCACTTTGCGCAGCTCAGGGCGAATGTAGAAAAGTTAGAATATAGGTTCAAATACATAGGAGATACATGGACCCCAATTAGGGGATATGAGTTATTCATCTTCCATTACCACCAAAGGAACCAGTATGAACCAATGTGTAACCCTTGGAAATTTAACCTAGGAAAGTTGGTCTACCCAAATGTGTTTGTAGATGTGGAATTGATAAAAGTGTTAGCTGCCAGTTATGATCCCAAGCTAAAAGCTATTTGTTAGCCTTCTGGAAAACCATTCATACACATATCAGAGGCTGCAATCAATGAGGTTTTCAATTTAGGAGTGTGTGATGAGAAAATTGTGTATGAGCAACTAGACAGAGAATTCTTGAGATTGGATATTGTGTACAAGGGTTGGAGGCTACCACTCCATAGATGTAAGAAGGATGGAAACATGACCCCATTAGATGATGGTGATGGTCCCCCATTTCATGTCGACCTATTTGAACCATACATGAAGTACACCTATTTCTCAGTGTGCCAGTGCTAGGGGTGGATGCCCCTGAATACATGTCAATTGTGCTGATGGTGAAAGCAATAGATGTCCAATACCATAACTCTCGACCTTTTGATTATGCCACACATATTTTCAATGAGCTCCATGCAAGATTGATGGAGGTAAGGAATGGTTCCCCTGTTTTGCTTTTGAGGCATTATTCAATCCTAATGCATATGATTCTTTACTATGGGCAAGAATTGAAGATGTGGCCTGATAAGCTAAGGGTTTCACAATTTGATAAAGAGGGAGGGTTGTTTCCGGTACAAATTTAGACTGCTATTTGGGACAATAGATTTGCTAATTCATGCTTTATACATTTTGAAGAATATTTTGTGAAGCCATTGTATAAATTGTATAACCACCCTTGTGAACATTCATTGTCTGATGAAATAAAAAGATTCCTCTAGCCCAAGGACTTTAATGGGCCTATTAATCACAATTGGGGAGACTAGTATTGTTTGGAAGGTGCAACAATGATCAAGATATATGGATTTGAGGATGCACCCTTTATTCTTCCAAGAACAGTACTTGACAGGATTGCCTATCTTGAGATTGCTAGGCAATTAGATTATTTAGATTTCATGAATTTAAGCTCTTTTGGAAAGTAGGAATTTATGCCTACCACACTTTGTTACGGTGATTTCATTGTGTTGGAAAGGGAGGGATATGATTTGGTTTTGAATAAATTGTTGCAATATAACATGAAGAAAGGTCCACCTTGAAAAGGATTCGATCCAGAGGGGTATATCAGCTTTGCAAGGGACAAAATAAACTTGGGTGGGTATGATCATATACCCTATCTATATGATGATTTGATTAGAAATCTGGAAGAGGAGGAAGCAAAAAGAGTGGTTGATGAGTACAATAGAGGATTTCCAGATGTTGGGATGCTATCTTCAAAGGAGGAAACACCTGGTGATAACAGGCCTCACAACACAACTGACAAAATCTCCAGATCAATAACTCAAGCTTACAAATGTCCTCCTAGGGAGAGAGAAATTGAAGAGAGTTCAGATACAAATGCAAGATATATTGCATATAGATCATTCATAGCCGATGATGAATTTGTAGAAACTCCAGAGATTAAGGCTTTCTTGTATAAGCAGAAATGGAAACAAATAAGGGAATTAGCTGGAAATATAACACCAACTAATGAAGGACAATTGTTGGGTAACCTAAAAACAAGTGTGGATAAAGAAATGGAAGACATGACTCCTGAGAAGGGGAGAAAGATGCTAGAAGATGCAAGAGTCGTGATTTTTCCCAGATTAGATTTGAATTCTGCCTTAGTCTTTGATAGTTTCTTGAAGAACAATAATGGCACATATAAGCCCAACCCTGAAGGTGTGACATAGATATAGGTAGGATCTAGGTACAATCCAGATGAAGGGTCACTCATGATTTGGGCCCTGTATCCACCTCACGGGAAATTAGTTGTGATTGATATTCAAAAGGAATTTGGGCATGTGATGACCTTAAAATTTGGAGAGGTTGATCCCATAACCACAACATATATTGGCATTAATGTTGCTAAATTGAATAAAGCACATGAGATTCAGATGTTGATAAAAGAAAAAGAAATGTATAGAATGAACAATGAAAGATTGCTTAGAGAGAATGATCGTTTGAAGGATATGGTTGGAATAACATTGGGACCTTCAAAGAAATTAACCCATGGAGAGAGTTCTCATACAAAAGATTAGTGGGTAGGATCAGATGCATACTCACAGGGCAAATATGATGCACTCACTACAATGATAAAGAAGAGGCAAGCCGACTTGATGACTTGGCTGAGTAAAATTTGGGGAACACATTTAAAAAATTATGCTGCAGAACGAGAACATAAGAGGATTGATGGGAGAATCCATGAGAAACTCCAAGAAATAAGTGAAAGAGATGTTCCAGATAATGCAACTATTGATATTGCCAATCATTTCATAAAGAGACACGAAGAATTTCAAGAAGAATTGCAGGTGGATGAACAGGGGCTGATTGATGCCACTAAGAAGGGATTACCAATGCTATTCGAAGACAAAGGAGAATTGAAGGAAAAAGACAAATGGATTAAGGAATGTGAATCAATGCTGCAAAAAAATCTGGAGGTAGCTACATGAGACAATTCAACAGTGGACGAGGCTTGTGAGCAAAATGAATGGATGGTGATAATGGAGATAGCAATTCAGAATGTAGTTGGAGATGCTGACACACATGCACATCAAGATTACCTTGATCATTTGTCTAAAATCCATTTATGGCTAAATAAATCCTAACTGCTAGTTTATTATTGTTGTTATCCAAAAACATTTTTGAAAGGATGTGTCCTTTTATAGTTTGTTATATTTATACCTGTTCTATATGATTAGGAGAGATATAGATAGGTGGATAGGAGAAATATACAGTAGATAATTTTGCAATGATGTTTTATCTCAAAAGACTCGGATGCATGTATGAATTCTGATGAAGTTAATGAAGATGTCTGAATTTGTGGCTTACTCTTGTATCAGTTGTTTGTTGGAATTATAAGTTTAATTAATCTTGGTATCAATTGTTTGTTGGAATTTGTGGCTTAATCTTGGTATCAGTTGTTTTATAAGTTTAATTAAGATCAGTAGTTTAATTATTTTCCAAAAGACAATCCGAAGAGACACCTTTGTTGGGTCTTCTTCTTATATATATGAAATTTGAATTGTAATATTTGATCATCAACACTTTTTAAGATTTTAATACTTTTCAGCAGTGAAAGACTTATTTTCTGGAGTAATACAATACCAGTACTTTTCTATTTGTGTGTGGAAGATTCTTTCATTTGGACTAGTTCTTGTTGTTTCTTTTCAAGCAATTGAAGGCAATGTAAAATGTATTCTAATTAATCTCCATGACCATCTTATAATTACCTCTCACTTTCTCAATCTACCTTTCCCATCAGGTACTCCCCTTCGAATTTGTTAATGGAGTTGGGATCCCAAATGCGATCTAAATGGATCTTTGCTGCAAACTTAGGAAGATATTCACTAATGTACACCATGGTCTGGTATACCATATATCCCTCCACCATAGAACCCTCAGGATGTGCTCTTTGTCTAACCAAAGCCTTCAAAAATTTCAAGTGCCTCTCAACCATCCACATTGACCTTGTGTGTACAGGTCCACACAATTCAATCTCCTCAACTTGGTGTATGAGGTAGTGTTCTTGTGCATTGAAAAATGTTGAAGGTAGACACTTTTGCATTTCACACATTAGACGAGGAATTTTTCTCCTCCAATAATTTATATCTTCTTTATGTATTTCTTTAGATGAAAGCCATCTACAAGTGATTCAAGGCACAAATATATTAACGGGATTTAACAAAAATATACAATATATTACATAACAAGTAAAAAAATGGAAAATATAAGATGTATACAGTGAATTGAACAAATCTCGCTACTTACCTCATGTATTTTCCAAGATCATATATAACTTGTTTGACATTGTTGTGAAGTTTTGGGAGGAGAGATATAGAGGTAAGAGCGTCGCAGCAATTATAAAATGATCTTTTCATTATTTTTCCAAAAGTAGTAAACACAATACACTAAAAAGTACATGCATTATACAAGTGTATATAATATACCAGAATAATTACCTTAATGAAGGTATGCCAATCATGCGTTTTCATCCCTGAACCAAATTCACCTTTCTTTGTTATTATATTGTTTATGTTTACTTGGAAAATCCTGTCTTGAAATCAAATTTTTTGTATGACTTCTTTTATAGCATTGTTTTATTGCTCTATTAATAAACAAGGAAGGGCACTTATATTAATTTGGTCTCCATCGCTATTTAATTGAATGACATTTTCATTGCATGATTGGCTTCCTGAATGTCACTACAAATTTTGAATTTTTTTTCTTTGTCATGCCTTCCATCCAATATTTTCCATAGCGTTTTTGTTATATTTTTTTTGATATGCATTGTATCAAACAAATGCACAATTTGTAGTTAGCTCATAGTAGAGCAACCTACTAAATTGTTTGGGATAACATTTCAATCCTTGTGGAAGTCGACCATTAATGCCTTAACGACCTTCATGAAGAATATAAGTTAAACAAATTAACAACGACAATCATTGTCAATTACAACATGAGTAAACACAACACAATATAAAAATATAAATTCAAAACATATCATATATGATAGATAAATAATTTGATCCGATATATAACCTTGATGATTAATTCTATTATATTCCAACTTCCATAGGCGAGGTGTCATTCTTTGTGGTTTTGATGTAGTCTCCTCTTTCCCATTGAAAAGATGTTTTTCAGTAGTTCGATACTTATGATTTCTATGGAGGAAGTGCCTATACTCATCAAACACCTGCTTTCCTAAACTTGTTGAGCGATGAGATTTCATCTTTGGACCACAAATTGGACATGCAAATTTTCCTTTTGTTTGAAGACTTGCAAGAGACCATATATAATTGGATTAAATATGTATTTTTTTATAATTATATATGAATAGATTATTTAAAAACATGCATGATATCTGCTTCATAAAATTAAATATCGTTAAAGTATAGTCGAATGTTATAACATACCACAAAAATGTGTTAGCCCTAGGGCATCATGACTTGTCCATACAAGCATTACATGGAATTGAAATTATCTTTGTCATTGGTCTAGAGATGTCATACATAGAGACGCCATTCCATAACTTTAGTAACTCGTCGATAAGAGGCTCAATATATACATTCATATTTTTAACTTGGTACTTACCTAGTTGAATGAACATAAACATTACATAATTATTATAACCATTTTACTGCAATATATTTAAATTAATTTACATGACTATTGAATGAAAAAAATATGTCATTATGCAACAAATAAAACAAATGAGATGCTACTACGTTAAAGAAAATTGATGTAAACAAATACTTGGAACAATCATTTCCAACATTATGTGCTCCCTCTTTATTAACATCCATGGAGGAATGTTATTGTTGATAACAAAAATAGGCTACACCAAGTAAATAGATCTAAATCTCCAAATGGATTGACAACTTTGGTTGCTAATGAAGCCTAAGATTATGAGTTCTTCTTTAAAAGTCTTGGCAATTTTCCTCCATGTCCTAAATGCAAAAGATACATCTGCAAGCATTCAAAGAATGTCATCTCCACTTCTATTCCGTGCATGGTAATCCATCAATTGCGCTAAGCTTTCGCACCTAAATAATCGTTGCATATGTGGAATAATGGGAATATAATGAAGAACCTTGCGAGACACCTTTTTGTTAGTTGATCTATTCGATATCTCTTGATATGACATTTGGGCATTTTGTTTGGAATTCATGTTGTTTATGATATCTAATATGATCATTGGGACATGCATCTATTTCTTGATACTCCATTCCAATATGTTTCATAATTCCAAATAAATCTCAGTATGAGCGAGGTAAAATATTTGATGGTGGTAACAAAAATTCACCAATCAATCTACAACAAAAAATAATTTGTTCATATAAAGAATATTAATGGTACATATTTCATTCTTTATTTACTAGTGATGAACTAACAACAATTAAAATAGATGAAAAAAGATGACATATATGACATACCTTAACATCCGTGAGATTGCTATGTTTGATAAACCATTCATAACCTTCAAGTTCAACAACAACAATACAACATAGAGAAGATTTGTTTCAGAGTCTTCATAAAGGGGCTCGTATGCCTTGTCAAGTACAGGTAAATCATGAACATCATCAAAGTCATCTTGATCATCATGATGGTTTGCACCACTAAATGTGTCATGGATCAATGTATTTGTATCATCATCTTCAATGTGTTTTGGTGCATGACATCTTCTTCCATAGGATCATTAACTTCATCGCCCGATATTCTGGCACCAAGTTCCTTGGCTTGCAAAACCACATTCTCACGGGCCGCGATAATCCATATCATGTGCCTTAGAAATTTATGCTTTATAATAATGATTGACACAAATAAACCATGATCATGATCCGGTGATTTTTATATATAAAAATGTTAAAAGCGATATAAACATTTACAAATCCAATCAATATAAACACATATAATGAAAAACTTACCAATGGATGATAATCATTCCCCCCTTCAATGTGACCATGCTGCCTACAATGTTTCTTAGCTATTGTGATTAAAAGTCATCTCATCTTTAAGCCCTTACAATTATTGTAAGGACAATAACATTTCCCATCACCCTTTCTTTTCAATCTAGCCCACAATCTAGCAAGTGTCTCTTCATTTTGTTCTGCACTAATATTATCTAACATGATTTTTCTTTACCAAGCTTGAATATTTAGATCTCCAAAAAATATCAAAATCACACTCCAATAATTTTTAATCATAGACAGGTAACAAAATCTAATAATTCTAATATTTTGCACCAAAAAAATTCGGCCTATAACCTCCACAAATTGTCACAAGTATAGCAAAACACTATCGCAAGTATAGATAAATTGTTGAACTCACTTTTATTTATTAAAAAACATTTGTCGGAACCCCGATGAATGCTAACCATATACCCGTCGGCCCACAAATTAAGGAGGCTAACCATATGTCAACCCACAAATTGATGGAAGGGGATGGTTGACTTTAAGTGTATGTCGAAACCTTGGCGAAAATCATAAATTAGCCATGAATTTAGACAAGCGTGGAAACATAAGTTTTTAAAAATTGAAAATTTCACATTAAATACCACCGGGTACGTGATACTTCCTAGTATACATCTTTTAGTCAAAAGTTTCATTGTATTTTGTAGTCAAATGAGTTAGTGTAACACGAAGAAGAGACGAAAAAAGAAACAATCCAGTAAGCAAAAGAAACAGAATGGTTGTCCTGGCCATGACCACACTGACAGCTGCTGCTCTGTAAGTCTTAACAAAATCTTCCCTGAAGTAGTGTTTGTGGGATTCGTTGAGTTGGAATGGGGGTTTGAGAGTAAAATATTAATACAAAATGGCAATTGCAGATGAATGCTCCTAAAATTTAAGTGAGTACATATAAAAATCTGGAACTACCTGTTGCCAAAGAAGAATCCAAACACAGAATGCTTGGCAATCCCAAGCTTCCAAACCATTCATCGGGCCATTCAAATGCCATGTCGTCATGGTTGCCAAACAAAGAAGTCATTTTAAAACACAACAAAATGCCCTGCATCAGAAACACTGTAGAATGAGTAACAAATATAAATTTACCTCTTCATCGTTGTTTCACTATCCATACCAATGCGATAAAATTTGCAAAACAAATGAAAATTGATTTTAAAACTCCCGCTCGCTTTAAACTTCCCGCTTGTTTTTAAATTCCTGCTGGTATTTCAAAATCTGTACGTAAGTTCGTCCACCATCGTTGTCAATTTTTGTCGTTTTGTCCGTCCGTCTCTGTCTCCTCCATTGTCACATTTTTCTGTTGTGTGTTTTGTCCAACGCATGGCATGTTACGTTATAATGTTTATACATAGGTGCTTTTTGTCTATGAATTAGCTTTCTCTGCTCAAGAGTGATTTGTGTCTTGTAATTGATTTGATGACTTAAAAAGCATCATATCGCATATCATAGAAAAAACTACTACTTATTATAATGTAATTTAGATCTAATTAAGGTAATCAAACAATGAATTAGAGAGATCTATGTTAACAAACTAAAAATGAACAGTTGAAGAAGGATAAGGAATGCTAGTTGTTTACAACAATATTGTCTTTTGAGGTTGATCTATTGATGCTTTGTATCAAATTATTATTATTAATGAGTAAGAGCTAGAATAAATATTACGTGTGAAGAAATTCTATCGATAACTATGTTGTTGTAGACAAGGTTGCATTGTGTCACTTGGTTCTAGATTGAGTTACATCATGCATATTTGTCCCCTTATTGTAGCCCAATCTGTCATTGTTGTAACCTTTGAAAATTGTTGCACCCTATCCTATTATTAACAGGTGTTAAAAGCACATTGGGGCTTGCTTTTGAGGTGACAAGTGATAATATAGACTTGTTTGAATTACAACTCAAGCCCCTATAATGTTGTGTAATTTTGTGAATTTGCCACATAAATAATATAGATACAAATGGATTATGAACTAGAATATTTAAATGCAAAGATAATGCTTCAATATACTTATGAATTGAATTGTTCTAGTGTATGATTCCTTCCAATTGGTCGCTAATGACCTAGGACTATTATAAATGCATATCCTTGGTTATTCAATTCAAGTTTTTTGGCACACAATCTAATATGATATTAACTATATTTTGAAAGGATCAACTTGGAAGTGGGAAATTAGAGTTTGAATGAGGTGGATTGGGTTGCACCATGCAACCATGTCCATAAACAATGCCACTCTATGTAGCCTAGTCTAGAATAGCAAGGGCCCTATAAGTGTAGAGCAACCTTGAATAAGACAATGTGTAAGAAAGTTTGGTTAGTGGATTCAAGAATAGGTGTTAGTTTGTGTTCCAAACAAGTTGAATTGAGCACAATGACAATATATTTATAACATGTGATCAAAATTATGTAAAACAAAGGTGTAATATGCACTTATATCCCTTACATTTTGCTCCCACTTTGGTGTATATGTGTACATTGGTAAGGCATATGCATGTGCAATAAAATAAATAGTTAGACATGAAAGGATGTACATGGTATTAGATCTTTACATGATGATTTGATGTATTCATATACCTACAAAAACACACCATCCTTTTGCACTTGTACACAAAATCATTAAGTGTACTTACAAAATGTGTTATTCCACAAAAATCCACTATCTTCAATTATTGTATGATAGTATGATGTATTCTCAAGTGTATAGCAAGTAGAGTTGGAATTAATGGCCCCTACAAAATAATAAGTGATGTAAAAAGGATAATTCCATAGAGTGATCGTAGAGTTGGAATTGCCACAACATATCTTGAGATTTTTGTTAAGGATTGTATGCCCCCTTAAATTGAATATAAATACTATCATACAAACTATTTTATGAGAGATTATGAAATTACTACAATAATGTAAGTCATATTAAATAATTTAATAGTCAAATTAAACAATGTAATGGCCTTGGGTGTGATTCATATAATTTTATCATAATGAATCATGTAATAATGTGTTGTTGGTGTCCCCAATGCTAAACACCCATGCGAGGGTAATCATCAATGTGAAATTTATGGCCATATGTTAGATTTCATTATGTGAGAACAATGTATGTACATAAGAAATGTGTTTTAAGATGTTATCATGCAAGCACAATATGCTAATTTCATGTGATATATTATCATGTAAGAACAACATAAGCAATGTATCATATTTGAGAACAATGTTAAGATTTCATCAGATGGAAATAATATAAAAGTGTCATCATGTAAAAAAAACGTAATGGTTTATTGTTTGAAAATGATGTATTCCATTATGTGAAAATAATATTAAATTTCATTGTGCTAAAATGATTTGAAGGTGTCATAATGTTACAATGATGTTAAGTTTCATCAAGTTAAATAATGTGAAAGTGGCATTGTGTCAAAATAATGTAAAGTGTTATTGTGTGAAAATGACATAATAAAAAATTATGCCATCATGAAAGATTAATATAAGGAGTTATATATAGGATGCAATCAAGTAAGAACAACTCTAGTAGATGTTGTGTGAGATGCTATTATGTAGGAGTAAGGTGAGAAATATCATGTGCAATGTGATTGTGTTAAATTATTACAAAATGTCTCATAAGAATGACAATGTGTAAATGTGTTTTCTATTGCCAAAGGGGAGATGACTAGTTTAATTTTATAAGAAAGTGCAACGAATACCCTAAAATGTAGAATACAAGTGACATGATGTGACCAAATTCCATGATAATTATTGTCAAGAGGATAGCACCCTTAGCCAAGTGTGAAACTCAGTTATCATGTGAAACATTAGATCTTCAAACGGTGGGTTGTCTATGGTGAAGATGAACCTCCAAAGTGAGTTGGTTCCCCTAATGAGCCTCCTAAATCTTGTTGATTCAATAGGAAAAAAGAGAGAAAACTAAAATTTAAGATTAACTAGACCTAGGAGGTGATGCACCAACATTTGATTAATAGACTTTCACTTGTTGTTCTAACTCAAAATTCTTCTTGAAAACTCATTCTAACCGTATGCACAACTCAATTTTGACCAATTTATACAAATTTCTTTCAAAGGAAGGTTATATTTCAGGTTTGGTTGAAGGAAAAGTATGTGTTTTCATAACTTTAAACTCTAAAATCAGCTAACACATCCTATGACCTGCATAAATTTTCATATTCTTGCATGAAAAAATGATTGCAAATGAGACCTAACTCAAGGATTTTATGTTTAAATCACAAAAATTAACTCAAATCATTCACAACATCATCCATACATGAAATTTTGAGAAGGAAAACTCACTGATTTTTATTGATAAAAGGAGTTTCTTGCTTGTAGAATATTGAAAATACTGAAAATAAAACTAAGTTGCTGCTCTATACTTCTAAAAAATGAGTTACAATGCATATTTTTTTGCATAAGGCAGAAAGAGGAATGAAAGAACTAACTCCAAAGAGTTGAAAGATTTTGTTTTATAGAAAACTCTTCAGTTGAAAGAGGTTGCACCTCATGGAAGATGTTGAATGTGCATGGAGAGTTGAATTGGATGTGAAACTTGGTGCTGAGAGTTGACTCGAACTCTTTGACTTATTTGACCTTTACATGATCCTTGGAACTCCACCTTTGACTGAACTAGAATTGAACTCTAAAAGTGCATGATGTTGATTTGAAAGTCAAGTAGTTGGGTGTATAAGGTAAAAGAGCCATTATTTAGGGCTTCAAACTACTTGAAATGTATGATATTAGTCCCAAACTCCTCTCAACTCAAGTTATGATCATATGGGCTTTCAAAATAGGCCTAAACCACCTCTAATTGCCACGAAAATGAGTGTTTAGTCTAGCTTTCTCCTCTCAACACGAGAAAACTCAAGCATGATGATGGGTGTGTCTAGGGTTTGTTGGCATGAACTTCTATGATAGTCATAAAGGCTTCCTTATTACTATCTTGTGATGAGGTTATCTTACATTCATTGATCTAATAGTGTTTCTCCATTGGGTTGACTATCCTATTGATGGTCTTTCAATTTGATCACTGTCCTAAGTCCTTATTACTCTGCCCTTTGTGCATATGGAGATAAATGTTATAAGTGTGGGCTAGTCTAGTGGTGTTGTCATTGATGTCAACATAGTTTAGTATGTTGTAGATTGTACATGTATGGTTGAGATACTACTAAGATGTTGTGAGTGCATGGAGCTATCTTATATGGCTACAGATGTGTTGTGTTGATGGTTTTCAGAGTGCTTTTGAGAAAATTAATAAAGAAGAGAAGTTAGAGGGAGGAATGTGTTCTGATTGTGCTCTGGTATGTGCTTTGCATTTATCCTATGTTGATCCTATGCTTGTGCGGTTCTAAAGCTTTCATTATGGTGATCTGATGATGATATATTTTGAGTTTTAGTTTCTGGTGAGATGGTACATGAAAGTTGTGTCCACCAGTATGTGTTCTACTGGCATAGTTAGTGTTCTGTGGACTAGGAGAAATATTTTTGCTCTGCAGTCCTTTGCTATTTCATTTCAGATCTTGCGGATCTATGATATGTCTTGTGAAGGTCCTCTCTATGCTCTAGTGAAGAAGGTTGAAGTTTGGTAATCGAGAAGTTATGTTTCTATATTCCAGTGCAGGTTTGCATAGTGCAAATGATCTAGTAAAAGTTATTCAGTGTATGAAGTATATTGTTTTGTTGTGGACATATCTGAAGAAATCTAAGATGAAGTCTCATGAATAATGAAGCATGTTGAGGTGTCTGCATGTCATATTTGTGTTGGGAAGCATGTGCATCATTGTTCATTTGTGTTTTCATTCAAAGAATAAAATTTAATTAAGGAAGCGTGTAGAAGATTCAAAAATATTATTTTTTGTCTTGGTTAAATGTTTTTATTGGTCCACTCTTATTCCTTTCCTTTCCACCATGGGAATTTAGAGTTTTCGACCTAATTTGAATTTATGAAATGATGTATTATGGCCGACCTTGGAGAAAGTTTCTAAGGTTAAAGATGGTATAAAAGCGAGTCGAGTTGTGAAGAATTGTATGATAGTGTGATGCAAAGTGACAAAAGAGTGCCACAAATCATAAGAGTAGAAGTGTGTGAGTGAGTTGTGATAGCAGTGTTTCAGTGCATTGAAGGTAGTATGCTAAAGGTTTTTGTAATCTTGTGAATGTGCTTTAATTGCAATGATTGATCTTTTGTTCTCTTTTGTATTTGTAGGCAGTGAGCCTCCTTGTTGGAAAGTGAGTCATTTGTAGGCAATGAGCCTTTGTATTTGTACAATGAGTCTTCTTTTGGGTAGTGAGCCATTGGCAGTGAGTATTTGTATTCAGTTTATAATTATTTATATTGTGATTTAACCATCACCATGGTTTTTCCCTTATTGGGTTTTCCACGTAAAAATCTAGTGTTCATTTTGTTGATTTACTTTCTATTATTTATGTTTTATGTTCATATCTAATAACAGAATAGTGTGGTTGAAGAATTGATAAGTGATAAAGTTTTATGTTTGACTTTGTGTGACAACTGATTCACCCCCCTCTCAATTGTCCTGTGCCTGTTTAACAATAAAGGGATTGTACATGAAGTCATCAGGGTGTTTAACTATCACAACTTGCACAAATATGATTCACTCGCTATCACAAATGACAATGAAGGTGGACTATCCATTTATGATTGATTACTCATTTGGTATACAATGATCTATTTCTTATTGCCCACGATCATCCTTTCCTTGCTTCATGACTCCTTCATAGTGACTGTGAATTTCCCTTTATTCATTTTCATGGTGACTATCACATCTTACAATCACTGTCCTGTTAACCTCTCTTCATGTTAATTTTGTTGCACTTTCCATCATTTTTTATTGTCCTACATTTACCATTGCATAGTGAATTTGCATGGTGATCTTATTGCTCATATGGATGGCCCTTTTATCCGCCCTTTCTTAAGTGTGCATTATGGACTATCTTCTTTGTATCAAGGTGACTGTGTTTTATCTTTGTCATAAGAAAAGTCTCTTGAAATACATTGATTGTATTGTCTACTCTATTTAAACATTTGATTTCCATATAACACTTTCTCCTCATCTTGTTCTCATCCCTTCTTAATCTACCCTTTATTGACTGTCATACATTGAAGAAACTGCATTTTTGTATATGATTTGATGGCTCTAGTGTAGATAGCCCTCATGCACTTTCATAGTCCATAGATAATCTACAAAGTTAGTGGTATGGATTGATCTCTGTCTTTAAGTTCTATAAAATCCCAACAACAATTTGTGCTCTAGAAATCATCAAGCAAAGGAGGAATGCTTATGAAAACTTGTTGTTGAGATGAGTTTCTCTAAGACCATCCTATTAACATTGTTTATTGTAGAGCCATTCTTGATATCTTGCTTTCTTCTCTCATACCATGCACCTTTATATTGGTAACCCTTAGCAAAGTGGTACACACCAAACCCATACATTTTGTTTGTAAAACACTATCCAACATAGGCATCACCATTTCTAAAAATGATAGAATCCAAGGCCATGTTTGACATTTTCCTTGAGGACAGTCGTGGTTTGATTGACCTTTCTTTTCTTTGAAAGTCTGCCCTTCATCTAACTTTGTTGTACCCAAAATGCCTCTAATCTACATTTTTTAATTCATTTCATTTGTTGTAGCCTTGAGGTTTCCTCTATTTGATGGCAATCCTCCATTAGATCTGAAACCTTATGGGATCCTCACAATGCCTCCTTGTTTGGTGTCTTGGCTCTGCTTGTTGTGATTTAGCAATTAACAACTCTCCATTTTCACCAATGTATTCAATTGCAGTGTGTCTTCCATTTAATATTCTAATGACTCTCTTTGAATGAGTAGATAAAGTTGAATAAAAGCCTTTACATTCTATTTGGTTTGTTTAAATAATTTATGCCTTAATGCTTTCCCAAAAATTTCATTCTTAGAGTCATGAGTTCCATTTGAAACAACATCCTTAACCACTTCATTTATTTCCTTGACACTAGTTCTAGAGCCTTCCAATGATTCTTAAATGCCTTTGGAAGCAATAGTCACTGCACTAGTCTCACCCATATAATTGATCTTCTTCTTGAATGCTTGCTTCATATGGTTGTTCTTGTAAGGCATTTATGACTGTCCTCTTGTTACATTTATGACTATCCTTGTATTCAATGAAGTTCTTTAATTGATGTGTCAATCCCCCTTTCTTATTAGCACTATTCCTCCTAGTTTGCATATTGTGCTTCTATGAATGGTTGTCACTCAACTCCAATGCCTAGGCAGGTCTCTAATGAGAAATTCATAATTTCATGAACTCATCCCTTCTTGACTATTGCCCCCTGTAACTTTGATATGAAGACTATAACTATGACTCCCTAGAGTTGCTTACTGTCAACTTGAGATGTGACTATCAATATATTGCTTAATGACTATCCTTATATGCTATGAGGTGACTACATTCAAGTGGTCTTCTTTGCTATCTTTTCTCAAGAATGGTGACTGCCCTTTCTATGGTTTGAAACTTGCATTAACTATCCTCAAATATCTTGTCGCCTCTATGATCCATAATGCATTGATGACTTGAATGTCTTCTCTCGTGCTCCTTTGATGATTGGTATGTCCTTAATATTACTTGGATGCTTCAAACCTCTAAAAGGATGTGCTCATTTGAATGATTCTTCTCATTAAAACCTTTAACCTCTCCATACAAGGTTGTCCTTAAATGGATGCATCATTATCTCATTAGCATTGTCACATTACCAATTGTCATCATCCTTGTGAATAATGCTTCCATTCACTCTTATTCTTGTTGATCTTCCTTAACTGTGATTTTGAAATGAGTGTCATGCTTGATGGAGCAGTCATTGTGCTAGTCGTGACAATCCTTCACTTGGTATCTCTTAGTCTTAAAACTATAAATGGAGCCCCATATTACCCCTTCATTGTGTTTTTAGAGTTTTTTGCTCCTAAAAACTTGTTTCCTTCACACTATTGTATAGACACAAGCTGCCTCCTTGCAATAGTTCTATCCTCTTAATTGTTTTAAGGTCTGCTACGTTGACACATGAACTGACATATTTACCATATGCATCAACAAGGGCATTTTGCTCAAAAAGAATAGAGTCAAACCATGTTCTCATAATGTGATCATGGACCACCTTGTAACATTCCCATGATGATAGAGAGGAACAAGCAACAAGAACACTAGGAAAGGTATATTGATCAATATATATGTACGTGCCTTAACTCCCATAGTCCCATACTCTTGAGGAATAAACTTCTCAATTTCCTACGCAAATGAAACACATGTACAAGAATCATGTCAATGTCCCTTGGTGATGATGACACCTTCAAAATTTGCAAAATTTTAAGTGTCCATCTTGAAAAATTTGCCTTGCATACTCTGAAATGCACCTGAAAAATCTCCCCCAGTGACCTACTTTGGAGGGTCATAAATTAGAGCCCATTGATTTTCATGTCAAATCCTTTGGTATGCGTACTCATGTGACATATGTGAACATGTATTTTATTTTTCATCCCCCTGTGATAAGTTTTGATAAGGTTTTGAAATGCAAAGCTAGAGGGTTTTGGGATTGTTTTATTGTTTTCACACTTTCAGTTCTACGAAGTGGCCTCCTATTTGAGTTGATATTTTGCAATTGGATGATCGTCATGACAAACGAGTTGATTCTTTACATTCCCCTCACATTCATATGATCCCTAGTCTGGTTTCAAAGAATCAAGATCTGATTTGATATTTTTATCAAGTCAAAAGCAAATGCAGTTTGTTCACTTTTTACACCTACATTTTTTAGAATGCTTCAAGGTGGTCAAGTTTTACCCTTAATATCTGGTGAACAATGTGAATTGAACAAAAACTCTCTTGCACACATGCTCAATGTACCTAAGTGATTTAGTGTGTTCAGTGGTAGTTCCCTACGAGATGATTTGGTATTTTTTCAAGAAGGTGATTTGGTGTGCTCAAGTTGGTTTTTGATAGGTGCAAATTGTAGAAAAGTCTAAGTGAGCCACTTTGGATTTTAATATCTTGCACATCAGGATGAATTTCACCAATCCATTTGTTGTAATAGAATTTTGGTTCAAATGGTAACATGACTGATCATTTTCGCACCTCTTGGACGAGTTTTGATGTGTTGATTAATACTTTGCTAACTGCGACATGGCCAAAATTGGTGTTCTAAAAAGTTTCAAATTTTGAAAATATAAGGACAACCCATTTCTTGTTTTGGTCTGAAACCTCTACAGATCCATTTTCATCAAAAATGGTCATATGATGTGTCATTTTAATGCATTTTGAGTGTGGTGAAGATGTACCAGGGGCCAGTTTACAAAGGAGGTACCTGATTTTCGATGGCTAGGAAAAGTTCAAGGAAATAGGTTTTCTCTAAATAATTTATTATGGCCGAACACAAAAAAACTTGACTTTAGGTGTCCTGGTTTTCCCGCAGTGAATTTCCTCCAAATGAGTCATAGGTGTAATTAAAATTCACAATTTTTCTAAAGTTTCAAATGCTAATACTTAAAATATTGTAAATATTTTAAATGTTGTGCAAATGTGAAAAATGCATTTAGGTAAAACATAAAATACAATTTCAAATGTGAGGAAAAGCAAGTTTAATTCTTGCTTGTGATTCGTTGAAAAGTAGCATTCACTACACTATTTTGATCTCTCTTTTCCATTTTGTATTTTGATCCCTCTTTTCCATTTTATATTAGCGATCAGTAATGGTTGTGTTCTCCCATCGCCTGCCGCGAATTTGAGGGCTCTTTCCCTTTGCAAATACGCAATGGAGCAATTGTTTTGAGCTTCTCATCGCTCATCGCGAATTTCAAGAGTGATATCACCATGTAGGCAAATTTTGATGGTTTTTCTATTTGCATCAAAGATTTGACATCTCTTGGTCTTCATGGGGGTTCCTCTGAGGCATTTTGGGCAGATTCATGTATTGTGCAAAGAGGAATGTTAATCACGTTTTTTTCCTTCCAACACATTTTTGGGGGTGTTTTTGAGCTCAAATTTGCTCCTCCAGGTTTTAATTTCATCCAACAACCATTCCTAATGCTTGGGCAGAAATTTTAAGCATGTTTATGATGAATTTCGGGTGCCTGCAACCATAAAAACGCCCAACATTGCCAAAAAACGAC